>APFE030247201.1:79388-95895 GCA_000404065.3 Pinus taeda | reverse complement strand
CTCAACGTTATTTGATATCTTTCATATGCACTTTTGAATAAAAGCTTCTTCCTTTTCACCTTTCAGAATGAAATGTATCATTGAATTTTCACTGTCATTTTCGCTCTATGTTTATCCGATAATCTCCATTACTCCATTTTAGGGAACCTCTGAAAAAACAACTTTGAAAAAGATGGTGAAGAAGAGAAAAGCTACTGCATATGAGAAATCAAACAAGATACCAGTTTTCTCTGATACCACCTTCAACAAAGACGGAGGAACCACATCATGGGAAGCTATGTATAACCTACTGGAAGAAGAGAAACCTAGGCCACTAGAAACAAAGGCAACAATTGATGCTAAAGAATCATTAGATGCTTCCTACTTTGAGGCAGCATGTTCTTTTTACACAGAATAGCTGCAAGACCTAAGATATTACCATACACAGATATGGTAAAATGGGTGATTGATGATGTAGATGACTCTGACAGAAATTTCAAGAATTCAAGACATGACGTCATGGAGCCTTTCACACCAGACAATCTGTGCCAAATCTATCATCTACTAGAGCCTCAAAAGCTCTATAAAAAAATTTTCCTTGAGAATTTCACCAAAGAGAACGAGGACCCATCGGACGTTACATAGACCTAGAGGTCAGGCGGAGGCAAATTCAAATGGGAGAAATCTGGTATGTACCCGATTGCATCGTTGTCTGCCCCACGTAATTTCGCAACTGCAATGATGTGTAGATTATTTGGTAAAGCTCATAGCACAAAATTTTATATGGAGTGGCTTCCATTAATTGATGCAGCAGTTAACACAAAAATTATGAATTGGAGTCAGATTTTATGAGACAATTTAGCAATGGCTATTAGGAAATATAGACAAAAGAGAAGTGTTTCCTCAAGAATTGTTCCTCCTTTTTATATGAGTGCTTATGTTATGGATGCCATTTGTTTTTGTTCTCAATTTCCAAACATGGGTTGGAAGTGGACTGTACAGAACCCTCTGCCCATCCATGTATACCATAAAATCTTGTGGGAATCCCAATTCAATCCCCACTTTTACAAAATCTACCAGGGTATTATGCTTCCTATTCATAAAACCATTTTTGATAGAACGGCCCCCAAGTTTTCCGAAGAAGCCAAGATAGACATCTTTCCAGTTGCAATATGGTTTGGTGAAGAAACATTCACTTATATCATAGTTTTTGGGAGCATTTTTGCTCCGCGTGTCCTCCCATATTGTGTTCCATACAAGCTATTGGCCATAGAGATAGCTTACCAAACATCAAGGGAGGAGATTTAACCAAAGACCTGAGGGAAACGTGGCGCTTTCACACTACATGACTATGGGCACGTAGTAAAAGAAGCAGAGATTATTATGTCTCCAAAATTGGCCATAGTTCCACGACAACAGTATGACCCAAATCAAGTTTCTAATGAATACACCACCATGGTTAAAGTCAAACAGTTTACTCACGAACAAGATCCCTTTGATGACCTCTTGCAAGGAGTTAAAACCTTTGTGCGGGTCCTACATTTAACTTCATTATAGTTAAGTTCGGATGATATTAATGCTTTTCATGTATATAGGAATAAAATATTGTTAAATATCTCATTAGACCTATTACAAATTGAACCAATAAGAGAACCAACTCCTAGCATAAGCCTAGAGAGAAGTTCAAAAGAAAATTTTGATGAGAAAATACAAGAGAATTCGACTCACGAGTCGGAATAGACAAAACAACAATCTCATAATGGAGAAGGAAATCCTAATAAATATTCTGAGAAAGATACAAAGGGAATTACTGAGGAAACGGCCAAACAGGCCTTGGCTAAGACGCAGACAAAAGTCGGTTCCGCTTCAGCTCAATCACGGAAGATTCTAATTATTGACCTAGACAAGGAATGGGAGAAATTCAATAAGAACCTACAAATATGCACAAATCTTGAGAAAACATCTGAATTGCATACCCCAAAACAGACTCAGCACAAAGAAAATCCAGAGATGACAGAACAAGGGCTACAAACACTCAAGATATTGAGGTTATTCATGCATTTCCTACTTCTGAAATTGTCTTGAAAATTGAAAAGATACCTCCATTAGATATATTCTACATTCCTACTCATAAGGATGTAGTTAAAAGACAAATAAAGGAGAGGAAATTAGACACCACGGATGTTGCAACTCTAGATAACGAATCCATGGATATTGTGTGGAAGGAAACTCCTATTGACCCATCATAAAATCTTACGAAGTTGTCACAGTTTGCAGGAGCTTATGCCACAACGACCATTGACAAATCAACGAAATTCTAGTTGTGCTAAAAGAAAAAGAACATAAAATTCTTCTTCTTGAATAGCAATTAGAACGAGAAAAAACTAATCAGCAAGCAGAACAACAAATAGCTCAGCTTTAGAGGGAATTTGAACAAATGAGGTTACAACACCAGGCCATCTTATCAAAAAAGGACTCGCAGATTCGTCAAATACAAGCATGGTGGATAGATTTAAATATAACCGTCAAACTGATGAGTTCATCAAAGAAGAAACCAAGCTCAATTCCCTATTAATACAATAAGAAGAAATGTTCTGCCATAAAATCTCACAGATAAATCATTACTATGAAACAAGTGATAAGTCGATAAACCAAGTGATTGATATGAGGTTTGAATATGAATAAATCCATAAAATTATTTCTGAATTTATTACCTAGCAAGAGTCCGATGAGGGAAGAAAGGATGACCTACCAAAAATAGAAGCATCCCACAAAGACATTCTATTTACATATTGGGTTACACGGTTAAAACAGGCAGATGGGCAATATCAACAGCAGCAGGTGCAACAAGCAGTATAATAGAAGTCATTAATTAAAACCTCCACAGTACTAACCTTGTCAAAGAGTGCATACCAAGGTCTCTCCCAAATATCAAGCAATTGGAACAACAGTGGAAATGGACAGTGCAGACAAAGGAAGAATCAATCAAACAACTGACCAAATTGGATTGGGAGACATATTGGTAGTATCTAGTAAAACCACATAGCAAGTGGATGACTCTGCGATGTTTAACTACCTCTGCACATAAGATGGTTCCATCTTTGTCAAATGCCATATTTGTTGGACAATTAAAATCCACAATCAGCCAGCTGCCTCAGCTCAAACCAATGATCGACTAAGATAGTTCAAGTTGAAAGGAAATTGTCATTAGTTTAATTCTATTTTTAGTTTTATTTTTACTTACTATGAGGAAGGTTGTTTGAAACCTCCTCAGCGTTTTATGTAGTAATCTATTTTTGAGTAATGTATTCTAGTATTTAAACCCCTCTCATGCATTTAGAGAGGGGTCCATAATTTTATCAAAAAACATTATTAAAGACATTACACTTCTATATTTTTGGGAAGGTTTTGATGAAATTAATGGAACATGATATATTTTTATTTGAATATCGAGCATGTTCTACTGAAATTACACTTATGTACTCTTAGAGTGTATTTGATTGAATGAAATTGGATCAATATTGCTCAGCCCATGAGCAGGACCTTTCATTTATGGTACTTTCATCGTATGATTGTGTTTTATTTATGCATTAGTGATACTCTTTCTCTTGATTGTCTTATGTATGAAAATCTGAGTTATAGTTCTGCATTATTGGACTTTTGTATGATGTTTTAGCTCTGATTTTGTTTTGAATACATGAATAATTACTATATGCGATATAGTTTTCTCAATTGTTTTGTCTCACTATTTATCCAAAACAATTATCATTAAACGATTTCATTTCTTTTGGCAATTGAATGATATTTATTACCAATTTCTTTGAGACATTTCTGTAGATCGCATATATTATTTTATTCCCGGGTATAAGTATAGTCAGATAATGTTAGATTAAGATATATGCATGTTTTTATTATTTAGATTAGATTATACTTAGTTGAATCATTTCCCGTTACATCTTATATCACCCCAAAAACATTATCAAATCAATCCTCTATAGGAAATGGGTCCCATTATCCCCAGTTAGAGCCATTATGCCAAATGGAAAAGGATTTTATTTTAAGGTTCGAACTGGGTGGTTATCCCCCATGTTGTCACAATGAATTTTGAGGATTAAACATTTTGGCGCTAGAAGGAGGCATTGGATGTGAATGGCAAGCAAATATAAATCAGAAAACCATTCTAAGAGTAAAACTCCCTCACCGTCACCTCTGACTTCACGGTCACATTCCAAATCCCAAATCGTAGACATGAAGTTGTGAATAAATATTTACAATCCACTAGTGTTTTCCCAAGGAAATCAGATCAACCTTCTTCTCCAGAAACTCCCGAAGTTCAATCTTTAAATCACAAATTACAAGGGATTTCTATGTCTCAAGAAGAATCTGAATTATCTCAAGCCATTGTTTCTTCACATTTTCCTTCCTCTCAAAGGTTAACTAGATCACATAGTGAAAATTTTGAAACCCCTCCATTTGAATTTCCTCTACCTCACCCTCGAAGTAAAACTAAGAAATAAGACTCTGAAACTCATAGTGAGATTCTTTCATCATCACCAGAAACACCCTCGTTCATTTCATCATCTTCATTACAAACTCAATTATCCACCTCACCATCCCAGATCATGATTTACACTGGTACAGGAGCACAATCCTCCTCTACCCAATCACCTTCAACCAATGGTACATCTTCTTCTATACAAATACCCATAATGGCTCAAACACCATAGACAAATCCAGGATCTATTCAAATGGCAGGGCCATTGCACCCATTACCTGCTCATCCATTGAAATGGTTACCAAAATTTAATCTCGATGATGGTCTTCTTGTCGAAGAACACATAAACAACTTCATATTGTCCATAAATCTAAATGCAGTTGTAGAAGAAGATGCAGTTGTGAGATTATTCCCTTATACTTTTCAAGGATCAGCAAGATCCTAGTACTTTTCATTACCATCTGGTTCTATTGATAGTTGGAATGCATTTTAGGAACAGATCCTAACCAAGTTTGAAGATGATCGTTCAACATCTACTCTTCTTAATGGTCTCTCCAACCTAAAAGTTGAATCTAAATATTTGATTAAGGACTTCAATTCCCAATTTAACAAATTATTAAATAAAATTCTAGTGGTGTCCAGGCCAAGCACTGAAGTTCAAAATAATGGTACATTTTTTATCTTCCCTCGAATGCAGCTATTTTTGTAGATAGGGCTGCCAAACCAACTTTGGAAGAAAACATGAAAGAATTCATAGCTTTGGAAAAACACATTTTAGCTTTAGAAAAGAAGAATGCATTAGAAGAAACAAAATCCAAGAAAGTCACTTTCAAGGACGAATCCAAGAAGAAAGCGCCTAAAGATCCTTTCAATCTTGAAGGTTTGAAAAAGGTACTTAAAATCATGTCCAATGAAATGGTAGACATTAAAAAGCAAGTAGCTGAGACTTATTCTAGGAAATCTTTTAGACCTTACGAAAGAAATTCCCACTATTATCCTAAACCTCCAAATACAATATCAAATGTTGAATCAGATGTGGAGGAAGAAGAAGTATCAACAACCAAAGAACAAACCGATGATGAAGATACAGTTTAAGTATAAGGAATGTGGGATTTCATTCTTCCTCTGTCAGATAATGAAGAATCAAACGAAGCATTAACTGTTGCTACCAGAAGAAAGAGCACTATTAGTTCGCCATAAACAAATCAAAAACAAAAATCACCAACTCCTGCTCTCAAAGATAAAGCAATAGGTAAGAAATATTCTCCCAAATCCACTCAAATGACTCCTCCTCAATCTAATTCTTCACCTCAAGCCAAAACCTTGCTAGTATTTGATGACATGGAATACAACATCATTGAAGACATGAAGAATATTAGAGATAATATCACGTTCCATGAGCTTAGCAAGCTAAAACATCAATAGAAGCTATTGCTCAAAGAATTAGAAGCAATCCCCACTTCTCCTCTTCCCCTTGCTGTATTTCTCAAGATGCTCAAGAAATGGGTAGGCCTCTCAGTACTTCATCAGACAAAATGAGTTCAATAGGTGTTTCTTTAATAGGTGGTAGATCTAAATCCCATACACTTTCGTTTATTTTGAATTTTGAAGTCTTTAATAAGAATTTGCATAATTGTTTAGTAGACTCTAGAGCCTCATCCAACATTTTACCAAAATGTTTGTGCAAAATTGAATGTTGAACCCTAGAAAATTGTTGTTCACATTGTGTAGTTAGATTGATCTCAAGTCGAAATCATTGGAGAAATCAATTAGGTCACCATTAGACTCTCATCAAACCCGAAATTATGTCAAGTGATTGACGTTCTTGTGGTCGATATCCCTGAATTCTACAGTTTGATCCTTGGTATAGATTGATCTGAAAAGCTTCATGGCTATTTCACAACAGACTGGTCCTACATGTGGTTTCCTTATAATTGTAAGCCACATCAAATAAGGGTCGATCGTGAGAAACATTTAAGGTACATCGTCACATAACTGGAGGGAGAAAATGAGCTTGTCGCATACAGTAGTAATATCATTGGAAATTATTCAATCGAATCATTTTTAGGCAATTTTAATGCCAATACATTATCCTTTTTGGAAAATTATGTTAAATCACAAATCAAAAATGATTCTCAAACAAATTCTTCTAAATGTATCAATTTTGTAGATAAACCTGTAGTCAATTCTTTATTTTTGAAATTGTTTTTTGATGGATCTAAATCTAATGATGGAGCTGGAGAAGGTTGCATATTGGTTAGACCCAAAGGAGAAAAAATTATGTTGGCATGCAGATTTGAATTTGAATGCAAAAATAACACTAAAATTTATGAAGCATTAGTTCAAGGGTTGTATAAAGCCATTGGCCTTGATATTAAATACCTTCAAGTATTTGGAGATTTGGAAATTGTAATCAAACAGGTAAGGAATACTATTCACTATCTTTCTGGACATTTGAAACATTATCAATCATTAGTCCAGGACCTCACCCCACATTTCATCACATTCAACATTTCCCCAATTCCAAGACTTCAAAATGCAAGTGTCGATCTTTTGGCTAACGTTGCATCCAAGCTCATACCACCAGGAGATTATAGTCCTGATCGATTTTCTATAGAATTAATTTTTAGGCCTTCTATTCCCGATAACATCACCAATTGGTGACTTTTTAATAATGATCTGGATATCATAAATTTTCTAGCATCTGAAAGCTCCTATGATGACCAGATAATAAATGAAGATCAGCATGATATCCAGCTTAAACAAGAAACAGGTGTAAATTCCATACCTAAATATGTGGTTAAGCTAGAAGATTTGTATGATCTTAAGGGCAGATTCAAGAAACCTACTAACTCAAAACTTCAAAGTTCAACTTTGAGGTTTGAATTGGTTAATCTTGGAATTGACCTTAAACCTCAAAATATTAATTTGGGTCTTGGTCTTACATCCGATGAAAGATTATCCTTTATTCATTTTCTGAAGAAAAACAAAAATGTTTTTGCTTGGAATTATGAATATCTTAAGACATATGATACTTCCATCATTCAACATACCATTCCTATGATATCTGATGAAAAGCCTATATTGCAGAAGTTGAGAAATATTCACCCGAATTTAGAGAATTAGATTAAATCTAAATTGAATAAACTTTTCAAAGCCAAAATATTTTTTCCTGTCAGACATTCAAGGTGGGTTTCTAACCTAGTTCCGATCAGCAAAAATAATGGTGATATTCGAATTTGTATAGGCTTTCGCAATCTCATAAAGCTTGTCTTAAGGACAAATTTCCATTGCCTCCTATGGAACAGATACTGCAATCAATTGCAGGTTCATAGTTAATGTCTTTTGTGGATGGATTTTCAGGTTATAATCAGATTCTCGTACATCCATATGATTGACTAAAGACCACCTTTAGACCCAAATGGGGTACATACGCTTACCAGAAGATGCCATTTGGATTAATCAATGTTGGTGCAACGTTTCATAGAGACATGGATATAGCTTTCAAAGGTTTGGTGAATAAAACAATGGTAATTTATTTAGATGATAAAATTGTGCATTCAAAAAAGCACAGTAATCATTTAAAGGACTTAAAACAAATCTTTGAACGTTGTCAAAAATATGGAATTTCTCTAAATCCAAAGAAATCTTTCTTTGCTTTAAGTGAAGGTAATCTTCTTGGATTTATTATATCTAAAGATGGAATTCACGTAGATCCTAATAGGATAAGAGAAATTTCTGAAATCTCTTTGCCTCATAACAAAAAATCCATGCAATCTTTCCTAGGTCAAATAAATTTTGTCAAAAGATTTGTCCCTAAATTTTCACGAATTGTTTTACCACTCCAATCTATGATCAAGAAAAAATATGTTTTTAAATGGGGACGTACTGAGCATGAAGCTTTTAATCTTATCAAACAAGCTATCATAAATTCTCCCTCTTTAGCAACTCCGAATTTTTCTAATCATTTTATTTTATATACCTTTGCTTCTGAGACATCATATGCAACTTTATTGACACAGGTCAATGATGAGAAAGCCGAAGCACTAATTTATTTCTTTAGCTCCAATTTTCAGGGTACTGAATTGAATTATTCAGATGTTAAAAAACAAGATTTTGTTGTTTTCAAATCAATAAAACATTTCACACCCTTTCTTCTTAAAACTCACACTAAAGTCATAGTTCCATCCTCATCAATGAGAAATTTACTAATGCGAAGAGAATTAGGTGAGAAAAGAGAAAATTGGGTAACAACACTGCAAGAGTATGACATTGAGATTAAAGCAACTAAAATTGTTAGAGGTCAAGGTTTTTGCAAAATGTTAGCTGGAGCATCCAACTTACCAGCACTAGAAGATTTAGGTGATGATATACAAATATGTTAGGTAAGCCTCAATGATACTGAATCTAAATATGATGATATTATCTTTTATTTGAAAAATGGATATATCCCTATGTATCTCAGTTACAAAAGAAAAAGGGCTTTGAGGTTAAAAGCTAAGAAATATGAAATCATTAATGATGTTTTGTTTAGGAAGAATTATGATTCTATTTTACTTAGGTGCCTTAAAAAATCTGAGGCAGAAAAGGTTTTGCAGAAACTCCATGATGGACTAGCTGGTGGACATTTTGGAGGAGATACAACAATGCACAAAATCGTGCATGATGGTTATTATTGGCCAATCTTATTCAAATATGCACACGAATATGTAAGGAAGTGAAAAATCTATTAAACAGGTGCTCAAAGACAGAGGAAACCCGCATTACCGTTACAGTTGGTCAACATTGAACAACCATTTGAGCAATGGGGACTGGACATAATAGGTGATATTGTTCCTCACTCTTCAAAGTAGTATAGATATATCCTTACAACAACTGATTACTTCACTAAGTGGGTGGAAGCAATTTCACTCAATGTATCCAATTCAGAAAACATCATTGAATTTATTGATCAATTTATTATTACCAGATATGGCCTACCAACTGCCCTCATGTTTGACAATGCATCCTATTTCACAGGAAATGCTATGACAGAATTTGCTCTTAAAAGAGGTTTCAAACTTAAATATTTTGTTAACTATTATCCTCGGGAAAATGGTTTAGTTGAATCTACGAATAAAAATCTCATAAGGATCATCAAACGAACTATTGATCAAAATAAAAAAAACTGGCATAAATCTTTAACATTTTCTCTATGGGAAGATCGAATAACACAGAAGGCCTCAATAGGCACTTCTCCTTTTAATTTGGTCTATGGGAAAGAGGATGTTCTTCCTACAAATGTAACTATTCCCTCTATAGCCTTGGTTCAATTTATTGAAGAAACTCCTTCCTCTTCTATGTAATTAAGGCAGTCACAAATCCTCAAACACGAAGAAGAAAGAGATAAAACCAAGATCATACATGCACATCATCAACAATTATTCAAACCTTCATTTGATTCAAATTCTGTAAGTCCTAAATATTTTCAACTCAAAGACCTTGTATTGAAGTGGGATAAATCACACAAGGAAAAAGGTAATCATACCAAATTCCAAAGAATGTGGCTTGGCCCATTTTAGATTGCAAAACAAATCGGCCCATCAACGTTTCTATTGCAACATTTATCAAGCAAGAGAGATTATTTTCTTGTTAATGGGTAGATTTTGAAGAAATAGTTTTCATAGAAGATAACCTCTTCTATCCCTTGTCCACTATTGCCTTTACTTTTCCTAGGAAAATAAAAGTTAAATAGTATTTACTTTTCGCCTTTCAATAAAAAAATATCTTTAAATATTTTGATTTTTCGCTTGTATAAGTAGAAATTGTGAAGAAGATAACTATGACATTTGAAATATAAGCTAAGTTCTATTTCTCTGAAATTTGCTTGTTTTCCACCAAAAATCATTTATCCTTTGTGAAACCTCTACATTATAAGCATACCTTTGTTGTATTATCAGTCAAGAAAAGTATCTTTAACAAAGCAAAGACTCTCTATAGATAAGCACCTTTAACTCTATAATTGTCATCCAGAAACTCTTAAGGAGTCAATGATTCTCCCCATCTAGTAAAATTTTCTCTTTTTAGAGTGTAATTCTAAAATATACTAAAACTTAAAGGATAAGAGGTCTCATTAAGATCCCACTTACCATGTTCATAGGGGAATAACAAACTGACATCACCAATACTGCATATCAAAACAGGGTAATGACTCGAGATTATTTAAAGCAAAAGACAAGGGGTCTCATCACGAGCCAGCTTGTTCAGTTGAATTACAACCAGTGAATGGCATTGTCACTTTTTGGCCACCAAACCAAGACAATTACCTTTAAGTAGAAAAAAGGAAAAAAATTTAGAAGAAAAACAAATTTCTTAAAAAAGAAAGATAAGAGAATAAGTATATGAGTCTAAATTTATCTCTAAAAATTGCACTCTTATCTCAATGGGATACTGAACCATTGATGGTTAAAAGGTAACCCTATCAACGCAATGGACACCTGCTGGCAGCAAAGGCTCTACTTGTGACAAATGAGTACATCCTGCAAGAGCCCCCTACTTTATCTTTAAGCCAAGTAAAGACTGATATAGGCAAAGGAATTTTCATTTTGAAGAGGATATCAAGTGGATGGTAATTAGATGAGCTTTTTTTTTCTTATTCAGAGAAATGTCACTTATCTTAAATTTCATGTAATTCCTATTTTCTGAACTATCTTTATTTTGGAAGCTTTAGAAGTTTCAAAAAACTATCAGAGATAACTGGTTCTTCCAATGAATCGCCGATTGTTGTATTGTTCAACAACCCCCCCTCCCATTTATTGATTTAATAGTTAATATTCTATTGATAAATGGGGACCCTTTATAAAAATCCTCCAAAAAACTTAACACTTAAGCACTTTCTTTTTGAATTATTAGAAATAAATTTCTAAAATAATAAAAGGTATCAAGCCAAAGTCCCTTTGTAACTAGCAATTATCGCATATTGCCAAATCATGTGTCAAAGGCAAATTAACAACCAGGATTTGCGAATTGCGATAAGAAGGGATCACCGTAATAAAATTATGGTATCATTAAACTTTTCATTTAAAACTAAGGCTTAAATTATTTCTTGTAGAATAAAATGCCTATCAGAATCGCATATCGGCATTCACAAAAAGCACAACTAATAAAACTTTTGGAATGTGTGAATTGCGATATTGTGACATAACAAGCCAAAACTCATCGCGTCACAACGCTTTACTCAAAGGCGAATCTTGTAAACTATGAAAAGCTTGTGAAATGTGATATGGTCTGGACCCGATGGAAGTATATGATAAATACTATAAACGTTGATTAAGTCTTGCGCATAGTAAAAGGTCACTTTATGCAATAAATATTCATTCAAGCAAAATGTGCTTTAAATGATAAAAGGTACTCTGCTCACATTGCATCTCACAAAATTCTAAACAAGTCTGAAATAACGCATAATCAAAAATGTGATATTGCGATTTGCGATATTGCGATAATCTTTATCACAATCGCACTATCGACATTTCGCACTTTAAACTCATCACCTTAAGTTTTTTTCCTTACACGTTTGTGATGCGATGGCTTAAATGAAAATAAAGGCCATGAGAAAAGATCTTAGCGCGTATTTAATGAGTTTTAATGGAATTTATGTTTAAAATGGCTCGACATGATTTGATATCTTTCATCAACATTTTTTAATAAAAGCTTCTTCCTTGTCACCTTTCAGAATTGACTATATCATTGAATTTTCATTGTCATTTTCGCTATGTGTTTATCTGATAATATCCATTGCTCCATTTCAGGGAACCTTTGAAGAAAACATCGTTGGAAAAGATTGTGAAAAAAGGAAAAGTTATTGCATTTGAGAAATCATGCATGATACCACTTTTCTCTGATACCACGTGCAACAAAGACGAAGCAACCACATCATGGGAAGTTATGTATAACCTACTGGAATTAGAGAAACCCAAGCCTCTGGAAACAAAGGCAATAGTTGATGATGAAGAATCATCGGACGCTTCCTACTTTGAGGCAAAATGTTCATTTTTACACAGAATAGCTGCAAGACCTAAGATATTACCATACATAGATATGGTAAAATGGGTTATTGATGATGTAGATGTCTCAGACAGAATTTTCAGGAATTCAAGACATGAGGTTATGGGGTCCTTCACACCAGACAATCTGCACCAAATGTACCATCTACCAGAGCCTCAAAATATCTATAACATAGATTTCCTTAAGCATTTTGCCAAAGAAAATGAGGACCCATTGGACGTTACACAGGCCTGGAGGTCAGGCGGAGGCAAATTCAAACGGGATAAATCTGGTATGTACCCGATTGCATCCCTCTCTGCCCCACATAATTTCACAGTTGTGATGATGTGTAGATTATTTGGTAAAGCTAATAGCACCAAATTTTCTATGGAGTGGCTTCCATTAATTGATGCAGTAGTTAACGCAACAATTATGAATTGGATTCGGATTTTATCAGACAATTTAGCAATTTCTATTAGGGAATATAGACAAAAGAGAAGTGTTTCCTCAAGAATTTTTCTTCCTTTTTATATGAGTGCTTATGTTATGGACGCCATTTATTTTTGTTCTCAATTTCCAAACATGGGTTGGAAGTGGATTGTACAGAGCCCTCTCCCCATCCATGTATACCATAAAATATTATGGGAATCCCAATTAAATCCCCATTTTTACAAAATTTTCCAAGGTATTATGTTGCCTATTCATAAAACCATTTTTGATAGAATGGCCCCAAGGTTTTCCGAAGAAGCCAAGATAGACATCTTTCCAGTTGCAAGATGGTTCGGTGAAGAAAAGTTCACTTATATCAGAGTTTTTGGGAGCATTGTTGCTCCATATTCCTTCCATATTATGTTCTAGACAAGCTATTGGTAAAAGAGGTAGCTTATCAAACAGCAGGGGAGGGTGGTTTAACCAAAGACCTGAGGGAACAAAAGAAAGCCATTTGGCCAACCTTCCCATTACAATGGTGCTTTTGCACTACATGACTATGAGCATGCAGTAAAAGAAGTAGAGATCATTATGTCTATTAAATTGGCCACAGTTCTAGGGTGACAATATGACCCAAATCAATTTGCTAAGGAATTCACCACCATGGTTAAAGCCAATCAGTTTACTCATGAAGGGGATCCCTTCGATGACTACTTTCAAGGAGCTAAAACCTTTGCACGTGTCCTACATTTAGAATCATTACAATTAAGCCTAGATGATATTAATGTTTTTCATGTATATAGGAATAAAATATTATTAAAGGTCCCATTAGACCTATTACAAATTGAACCAATAAGAGAACCAACTCCTAGTGTAAGCTTAGAGGGAAGTTCAAAGGAAAATTTGGTGAGGAAATGCAAAAGAAGTCGACTCATGAGTCGAAACAGTCAGAACAACAATCTCAGAATGGAGAAGGAAATCCTAATATTCTGAGAAAGATACACAAGGAAATACTGAGGAAATAGCCGAACAGACCTTTGCCAAGAAGAAGACAGAGGTCAGTTCCACTCCAGCTCAATCCGAGAAGATTCCAGCCATTGACCTAGACAAGGAATGGGAGAAATTCAATAAGAAGCTCCAAACAGGCACAAATATTGAGGAAACATCTGAATTTCAAACCCCCAAATAGACTCAGCATAAACAAAATCCAGAGACAACAGAACAAGGGGCTACAAACACTCAAGATATTGAGGTTATTCCTGCATTTCCTACTTCCAAAACTGTCTTGAAAATTGAAGAGATACCTCCATTATATATATTCTACAGTCCTACTCATAAGGCTGTAGTTAAAAGACAAAGAAAGAAGAGGAAATTAGACACCATGACTGTTGCAACTCTAGAGAACGAATCCATGGATGTTGTGTGGAAGGAAACTCCTGTTGACCCATCAGAAAATCTTATGAAGTTGTCACAGTTTGCAGGAGCTTATGCCACAACGACCATTGACAAAGAAACAAAATTCTGACTACTGCTAAAAGATAAAGAACAGAAAATTCTTCTGCTTGAATGGCAATTAGAACAAGAAAAACCTAATCAACAAGCAAAACAATGGGTAACTCAACTTCAGAGGGAATTCGAGCAAATGAGGTTACAACGCCAGGCCAGCTTATTAGAAAACGACTCACAGATTCGTCAACTACAAGCCATGGTGGATATATTTAAAGATAACCCTCAAACTGGCAAGTTCATCAAAGAAGAAATCAAGCTAAATTCCCTATCAATACAGCAAGAAGAAATGTTCTGCCAGAAAATCTCACAAATAAATCCTTACTATGAAACAAGTGATAAGTTGACAAACCAAGTGATTGATATGAGGTTTGTATATGAATAAATCCATAAAAATATTTCTGAATTTATTACCTAGCAAGAGTTTGACGAGGGAAGAAAGGTTGACCTACCAAAAATAGAAGAATCCCACAAAGACATTCTATTTACAGATTGGAATACACGGTTAAAACAAGTAGAAAGGGTGACAACGACAACAACAGGCGCATGAAGCAATATAATAGAAGTCGTTAATGAAAACCTCGACAGTGTCAACCTTGTCAAAGAGCGCATACCAAGGTATCTCCCAAATATCAAGCAATTGGAACAACAGTGGAAACAAACGACGTAGACCAAGGAAGAATCAATTGAACAGCTGACCAAACTGGATTGGGAGACATGCTGGCAATATCTAGTAAAACCACATAGCTAGTGGATGACTCTATGGTGTTTAACTACCTTTGCACATAAGATGGTGCCAGCTTTTTCAGATGCCATATTTGCTGGACAATTAAAATCCACAATCGGCCAGCCACCTCAGCTCAAACCAATGATCGACATTTGCAATCTCAAATATCAAGTTAGCCGACTAATATAGTTCAAGTTGAAAGGAGCTTGTCATTAGTTTAATTCTATTTTTAGTTTTCTTTTTTCTTACTCTAAGGAAGGTTGTTTGAAACCTCCTCATTTTTTTTTGTAATAATCTATTTTTGAGGCATTTATTTTAGTATTTAAACCCCTCTCGTACATTTAGAGAGGGGTCTAGAATTTTATCAAAAACACTTTTCAAGACATTACACTTCTGTATTTTTGGGAAGGTTTTGATGAAATTAATGGAACAAGATCTATTTTTCTTTGAATATTGAACATGCTCTACTAAAATTACACTTTTGTCTTTTAGAGTGTATTTGATTGAATGAAATTGGATCAATATTGTTGAGCCCGTGAGCAGGACCTCTCATATATGGTACTTTTATCGTATGATTGTGTTTTATTTATGCATTAACAATACTTTTTCTCTTGATTGTTTTATGTATGAAAATCTGAGTTATAGTTTTGCATTATTGCACTTTTCTATGATGTTTTAGCTCTGATTCTGTTTTGAATACATGAACAATTACTACATGCGATATAGTTTTCTCAATTGTTATGTCTAACTATTTATCCAAAACAATTATCATTAAACGATTTCATTTATTTTGGCAGTTGAATGATCTTTATTACCAATTGATTTGAGACATCTCTATAGATCACATATCTTATTTTATTCCCGGGTATATTTATAGTCAGATAATGTTAGATTAAGATATATGCATGTGTTTATTATTATATTATATTATACTTAGTTGAATCATTCTAGTTACATCTTATATCACCCCAACAACATTATCAAATCATTCCTCTCTGGGAAACTGGTCCCATTATCCCAAGTCGGAGCCACTATACCAAACGGTAAAGGAGTTGCTTTTAAGGTTCAGACCAAATGGTTATCCCCCATGTTTTCACAATGAATTTTGAGGCTTCAATAGGAAGTTATAGTTTGATGGTGCTTATTCCAGGGCAAGTGTGTTTTTGGTGTCCCGAAAAGGCAACCTGATTCCTCTTTCTTTCAAGCTAGAGTTTGAAGCCACTAATAATGTTGTTGAATATCAAGCTTTGTTGTTATGGTTGCAAGCGGCCAAAAATCTCAACATTGGGTGCTTGGCAGCATTTGGAGATTCAGATCTGGTGGTGAAGAAAATAAGAAATCAATTCCAA
>APFE030247201.1:55635-79280 GCA_000404065.3 Pinus taeda | reverse complement strand
AAGAAAGTGCTTGAGGCCAATCAAATAGTTAAAGGTTCATGAGGGAGCAGTTGAAGATGTTTCATGGCATTTCAAGGACGAATACCTTTTTGGCTCTGTTGGAAATGATTGCCATTTTCTCATATGGGACATGCGTACACCTGCACCTAACAAGCCTCAACAATCAGTTGTAATTCATCAAAGTGAGGTTAACTCTTTGGCCTTTAATACATTCAATGAGTGGCTATTGAGAAAATAAATCCCAAGACAGTCAGATTTTGGTATTGAAACTGTGATTTTTGGAACCCCTGAAGCAGCATGTTTTAGCAAACAAACTGTTTTACTAGTTAATTTACAGAAGCTTTCCTGAGCAGTTGAGAACTCAATTTTGAAAACGGAAAGAGGTTTTTCTTCCTAACATTCTACACTAAAAAAACCTCTTTCAGTTTCTTCAAATCCATTCTGAGGTGGGAGAAATGAAGGACCAAACTTCTGCTACGAAACTGCTGTAGGTGCAGTTTTTCACAGGCATATTTCTCTGTTTTACACCTGTTTTTCAAAGGCACGTTTTGGGCGATAGGAAAGGTGTTTCAAAAAACCAAGAGAGGTTTTTGTTCAGCACGGATTGCTTCACAAAAACCTCCTTAATTTTTTCCAAATAAAGTTTTTATCAGAAGTTATGATCTCTGTCCCAAGACCCATTTTTCAGCCAGAACAGAGCAAGGGACAGTCTCCTAGTTTCTAGGAACATAAAATATCGATTCTAGACAGCTGGAGAAGTATTTTAAAAAACCAAGAGAGTTTTTTGTTATAGACATCCTGTACTACAAAAACCTCCTTCAGTTTCAAAAAATGTGTCATGGATGAGGAGATAAAGGCTCTGTCCCACGTGCCATTTTCAGGGATCCTAAACCTAAAAACATGGAAACATGTTCCCTAATTTCTAGGGTTTGTCTTCAGCAGTCAGATGACCACGTGGGAGGCTTCATCAAATTTGACTTCATGGATTGTTAGGTGTCAAAGAATGTTTTAAATATTTAGATAAGGTTGTTGTAATCATAACAAGGAGTTACACTCCTAGTTGTATTAGATCTCTAGGACTCCTAGTTAGGTGTCATTTGCATTTAATAGTTAGTTTTAAGTATCATTAGGTGTCATAGTAGGATGAATTCGAATTCCCCTCATGCTTGAGGAGGAATATCAGTTATGTAAAGAGCTCTATATATAGCTGAAGCATCAATGTACTCAAGGTTGGAAATTTTATAACAGAGTACTGTTTTGGCTTATGTAAAGACAGAGTTTAGTAATATAAGTTGGCTGCTTTTCTTCTCAGGATTCATGAAGGATTTCCATGTTCAGAATGTGTGATTTTATTATTTCCTTAATGTATTTTACAGTTGCATAGATGTGTAATCACTCAGAATTCACTGATTGTGCTCTGATTTCCTGTATGCATTTATGAACTGAGGTTTTATATGAGTTGTGTTCTGAACATCCAAATGCTAAATGCCCTGACTTCTATGTAAAGGCAGTATCATTGTTTACTGAAGTATGATTGACTCCATAGGCCCAATGGAAACTTATGTAATGTTTATCCAGACTTCATATTTGTCAATGTTATTCCACAAGAGTTAGCCATCTAATTATTAGTCAAAATCAATAACCCTTTGAGAGAGCCCTCTTAGGCTAAGGAGGCTAATCCTTAGTCAAAAGATTGGTTTGAAACAGTTACTTGAAGTCTTCCTAGTTTGCAGCCTTCCAGGGCTTGATTTTGAGATAATAGGTAGGTCTCTTAAAACTGACTTTACTTTACAAAAATAAGGGCGAACTACCCATTTTGACACATAATACCTTCGCGCTCCATGACCACAAAATGCAGAGACTTTACAATTATATTACAAAAATTGACTTAAACATGGGCTTTTAGCCCCAAAACTGCCCTCGGGGGATCCCACTCCCAACAATATATAAGTTGATGTCATGATATATATTAGGAATCTAATGTTAAATGAATTCAAAACTACCATAAAAATATAATTTGAGATGATAGACCTTGGTCACATGAAGTACATTTTAGAAATGAAGTCAAACAAATTGCTTAAGGGATTTTTATATCTTAGCAAAATTATATCGTAAACAGGTTTAGAATGGACAATTAAAAGCAACAAAGACATCTATTATAACAAGCAAAAAATTGATTTAGTAGGATGATGGACTAGTAGTCGATTCAACATTGTATGAAAGGCTTATAAACAACCTCATGTACCTTAAGCAACTAGACCTGATGTTATGTTCACAATTTGTTTTTCTAGATTTATGGAGTGTCCGAAGGATATTCATGACAATGTTGAAAATGATTTTTGAGATCAGTTGTAGGTACAATTGACTATGGATTTTGGTACACAAGTTTTGAAGACAACACACTCACATGATATAAAAACAATGACTTTGCTAGTAGTATTGATGATATTAAAAACAATTAAGGATATTCTTTTGTTTGGTCATGTTGTAGGGAAAACCCAACACCCCCTATTTTTCATATATTTTCTTCAATTAATGACCCTTTACATTGATTTTTGGCTAAACACCTTTTATGATTCTCATTTACTTAATTGTCCTACATTTTTGCCATTTTTTTAAAAATTTTAATCAGATTTCTTTTTTGATTGTTTCATTGAATTCGTCTTTTAGTAATATTTTCATTGATACATGTTTTGCCTCATTTGGTTAACTGGTTTGTAAATGACACTCCTTTGAAATTTGATCATTTTGTCACTTGAGTTAAAAAATGTACAAAATGTATAGTATTTTAACTTTTGTAATTAAAATAATCATTCATTGTAAATATTAATTCCTATGTAATTTTTATTAGTTTTATCATTTTTCCCTCACTGTCCTACAAAATGATCCAGCCAAATCATAGAATAGTTAAAAAACACGTTCCTGGAATCTCAGTAATTTATTCCAATTTCTTATTTTAAAACAAATTGACAACACCGAAATTTTAAAATTGCAAAGTGGTTGTAGTTCATTTTGTAGAATTTTTAATTCCATGTGGGCCCCACTTCAAACCACCTCTTCCTTTCCAAAACCCAGATTTAAAAAATGTCGAAATAAAATCTTCGATTTAAAAATTCCAATTTTTAAAAATGTTTGATATTCAAATATTGCATATCAGCGTATCGACATTTTTGCTTGAGCGCACATTTGAACAATATAACAAAACCCTCGATCACTGATAGAATTTTAAGCAATTGGCTATTTTGGTTTTAACATAAAATTTTGTAGATACCTTATGACTCCCGCTCCATCCTCCCGCTTATGTCATGCTCACCTCACTCCACCTCACCTCATTATCACTCCACCTCACCTTCCACTCTTCCTCCATTAACTCCATTCTCACGTGAGTTTGGTTTGTTAATAATTGGATTAATATGGTTTTATTATAGTATATGAATTTATATTTCTATTATAATTATAATATAATTATATTTTAATTAATTTTTAAAATCATTTATTTTATTATTTTAATTTTGTTTAATAATTAATTTCTAATTAATTAATTTAAGTTTTTAATTAATTAATTAATAATTGTAATTTAATTTAGAATTAGAATTTAATTAAAAGTTTTGATTTTTAGCAGGTAACAGATTTTTCAGAATTCTGACAGTCTTGACTCCCCAACTTTAGAAGCTCATAGGTTGAGTTTTACTTGGCCAAATGAGGCCTAGGGCAACTCGTTGGATAGATATAATCATGAAGAATATTTATCAATTAGTTTCATAATCATATTTGATCATTTAATGGGTCTAAAATTCAGCAGAAGATCAAGCTCAAAATTTTTAAACAAAACTAATTTTCTAAGTTAATTTTTTGCATTTTCATTTGCCCACAACTTCTACTAAATGCATATTCATTCGTCTATGTTCTCCTTCACCAATTATATCTTCACAGACATCAATAGAAAGATCATATTTCTTTTTATTTTGTAATTGAGTTTTGATTGGATATGTTTTATATTCCATATTTAGTATTTCGATTTTAATTTGCAATTTAATTAAATTTTGATTGGTTTTTGCAAAGAAAAAATTTGAAGAGACGAAGAGAAGAAAATTTCAATCAATAAGATTGTTGCAGCAATAGAAGAATAGATTTTTGGGCCAATGAAAATTGATTGACCATAACTACTCTTCAAATAACTTTGCTATTTATAATTATGTTTTTGTAAATATTTGATTGTAGAATGTATTGAAGGGCTTCTCTTCTCTGCAATTCTAGAATTCTTAAAAGAACCATTGTAATGAGGATTTAGAGTTGTAGGTGAGAGGAGGTAAAATATCAGATCTGGGGGATTATTGAGGTTTTTTCTTTTGTATTCTGAATTATGTATGAAGGGTAGAACTTACACCATTGCAACTCTTGTTTTAACAGCAGCACTTCAAAGCATTGTAAAAGATTATTGGAGACCTGAGCTAAAGAAACAAATTCAATAAATTGGTATTTATAATACTATTGTTTTAAATACTGATTTCATTTTATGATGACAGAAATGTGTCACTTTATTCATATTTGTGCACTATTGTCAATGTTAGTAATTTGCCTCAATAATATGTTATTGTTTATCCCTACTCTTATGGGTTGAATTCTGATTTCTAAGTAACTATTTTCTCATAAATTTGTCTTTTAATTCCGATTTAACAAACAGTAATATTATGTGAACTATTTATTTACATTATTGTTTATTCATTCGAGTTACTGATTTGATAATCATCATCATTTTGTGAACTACTTCCTAAATGTTTTTGATTGGTTATCTCAATTAAGAGGTTTCTAAACATAATTTGTTTTGGCATTCATAATGTCAGTTAATTGAACTATTTCATTAGCTTAATATTCATTTTAAGCTATACATATTTAAATCCCAGTCATTTAAATATTATGTTCTTAGTTGTGTTAGATATATATCTTCCTAATTGAGATAGGATTATGATACTTTTCATTTTGCTTGCATTTTAAGATAATTTTGCATCAAATTTAATTATGTATTTCTAGAAGTCCTCTTCCCAAATAGGCAAAATTTAGTTGTGGCTTGGCTGAGCCTTTGATCAGCTTAAGTATCACTTTCTTTCCTGATCAGCAAAAGGGCTGATTTGATGTCTCTTCTCTATTGGTAGATGAAAGTCATATTTTAAGACATTGGAGATAGAGAAAAGGTAATTGGATCTAGTCTAACCAGTCAGAACCACCATCTCAATAGATAAGGATTTGTTCTATGGTCTGCACTGGGTGGTCTCCCTTACAGTGTTGTAGGTAGATAATTTCGAGCGTTCAACATTTTTGGTGCTAAAAGGAGGGCCTGAAAACTTGTTGTCTATTGGAGTTTTTGTATTCTAACGTTTTATTTTTATTACAATGCCTCCTCTTAAACTTTCCATTTGGAGTTGTATTTTTGGGCATGCATATTTCAATACTCATATTTTTGGGCATGCATCTTTCAATACTCCACTAGAAATAGTAAGTCACTTGTCATAGGTAAAGTTTAATGGTAAGAATATTTTTTTGCATTTAATCATTCCTTACAATTCATTAAAGAAAAATCAAATTCTACTGTTGGGAATGGAATCCCCCCACAGCATGTTTTGGGGCTCAAAGTCCAAGTTTTGAGTACTGTTGTTGCAAAGACTCCGCGAATTGCGGGCACAGATCGCAAATTGTATGTTAGAGTCATAGGGTTCTCCGCCCTAAGTTTTGAATGTAGTGTCGGCTTACCCATGGTTCGCAGATCATGGGATTATAGAAATAGAGCGAGGCTCTAAGTTGTAAAAGGGAGAAGAAGTTAAGTGAGAAAACCCGAATGGAGTCTAGAAGATAGCAAGCATAGAGTAAGAGTCTAAGCGCTTTGGGTCGTAGTAGTAGGAAGAGGCTCTGCAGCTGAGTGCATAGAGGCCTAATAGAGTTTGTAGTTGAGTGCGTAGGGGGGAGTCAATTATGTAACCAAGGAAGAAAGATAATAAAGAGAAGTTGAATCCAAATCTTGTGCATCTATTCTTGTACTATTTTCTATTTGATACCATATGAAATTATATTGTTTTATTTATTACGCACACTTATAGGAATGTTGAACACTATTAAGGATAACTAAACACATACAGATAAGCTAAGTGATCAACTAAGATCGGGTTAGTCGCAAGAATTTGTGTAATAACATTGTTTGAGCCCTAAGCAGGGCTACGCGAGGGAAGCATTGCAAGCTGCGAGGTACGTGTAGCGATGTGTACATAGGGTCAAACCGCAGACCAAAAAAATCATCAGACATCTCTAGGGTACGGAAACCTGGTTCTAGCACCCTCCCATACTACATCGGGTGAGACCTCAGTCCGCGCTCCGCGGATTGTTACCGAAAGGGCCAGTCGTACTGGGATTTGTTTGGCTAAATCACAACTGAACCTGGGTTAGGCCCCTACAAGCCAACAAATGGTTCTGTTGTTGGGACCGGGATCTACATAAGGGATGTCTGATGTCATGTCACTGGAATCCAAAAAAGAAAAAAACTGAAGGGTGGTTGGACAAGAAGATTCACGAGTTCGCGGCACAGGAAAACAGGAATCCATGAGTATCTAAGGAACAGTGGTTGGAGCGCTACTTATATACGAAAATCCACAAAATTTTCTTCGCGTCTTTTCCTTCTGAGCTGTATGGGTGGATTGAAAAGCTAGCAGACAGACAGGGAAGGTGCAGGCTCGATAAGCCAATCATGTGGACTCTGGAATTAGTGCACAGATTAAAAGCATTAGAAGATGAGATCACGCTTGCTATGGACCGCTGGCTTGATCGAATTATAGGAGGATTTATCACTGAGTTCACAGTAGATATGATCGTCAACTACAGCGACGCGGAATGACACTTTCTCAAAGGACCACGAGGTAAGTATATTAAATTGTTGAACACTTGGATAAGATGCTATTGTGTGAAAAGTAGGTTATGCAAATAAATTAATGTTTGGGACTACACGAAGTGGGAAGATCTACAGAAACAGAAGTAGTGAAGAATTAGAAACTAGTCCATTAATTTCACCCTCGCAGAAAAGTGGGGAAGAGCTCATGAAAGTTTCTCCGTGAAGCGCGGTTAGTGTGATAAGGCTGCGAATTCTGTGCTTACCACCTCCACCTACATCGCCACCCATCTCACCATCTTCACCTCCATCTCCACCCACCCCACCTCCGCCACCTCCCGAGTTCATTATGGCAAGCGCGATCAAACTGCCAGTATTCAGTGGAGTAGGGAACGAAGATCCGGACTAATTTTGGTTCGTAGTAAGGGTGGTATGGGAAGCACAAGGAATCGTGGATGACAATATAAAGAAGGCTATGCTGGTAAGCGCATTGTCGGATCACACATTAACATGGTGACCATAAAAATGCAGGAATCATAGAAATCGAGGCCACGCTGAACAGGGAATTTAGTAGTCCAAAGTCCGAGACACAACCAATTATCGGGTTTAAGGAGATCGCGATGCTCTTGGGCGAGATCCCTTGGGATCTAGAACAGAGACTGAAGAGTATGATTCGTGAAGTCAACATGACTTTGACAGATGGACAACACTGCACATGGTTTGTAGCGTCATTAACACCGCATTTAAGGACGACATTGTCACAACAAAATCTTTCCACCAAGGCCGATGATTTGGAGATGGCAATGAGATTGCATGAGACCCCTATACAAGATCCTAGTTCGGGAGTCCAACAAATCCACGCTCAACTGCAAAATTTGTGTCTAGAAATGCAGAGTTTGAAATAGGATAGGACACCTTGGCTAGAAGCGCACGAGGAGGTATGGTGCATAAAATGCAAAGCCCAGGGGCGTGACAAGGACCACTGTCCAGTCTTTGCGAATTAATTGACAAGAGGAGGGTCAATGCTGCTAAGACCTAAGGCACAAGCAAGACCGAGCGTGGCACTTGTACTGTGGTGTGCGATTTGTCAGATAGGAGGAAAATGCACTACGAATAATTGTCATCTATTGCAGAAGCATACACAGACATCCCAACAATTGTTTTGTAATTTCTGCAGGTCGGTAGGCCATGATGAACGCACCTGTAGAAGCTACAAACTAATGATGGATCAGACTCTTTCCTACATAGTACAAACTGAGATGTGAGATCTCAATCCAAATGCAAGAATGACACGCGCTAGATTCAAGGGCGTGGACGAGGTCGAGGTGGAATGGCACCAAGAAGGGGTCACGGACAATTAATTTGTTACAATTGCGGTGGGCCAGGACACTATGCCCTCAATTGTACGAATACGACGAGAACATCATGTTTGTATTGTACTCAGTTTGATCATGAGGCAGAGGACTACCCTACATTGATAGCAAGGTTGCGTAAGAAAGGGGTACTCCAGCCTCCCCCAACTCAGAATTTGCAAATGATGAGGTCTGAGCCATGCGAAGAGGACCCGAATGTAAACATAGTGCTCAGGAGTGGTATCATGGCAGGAGAGGACAAAGCTAAGTAGCCTGAATAAAGTGCGTGGGTTCGCAAGGCTCGTAAAAGGAACGTGAATTTGATCTGGAGCGCACAAAGGAGACATTCATGGAAGCTAAGAAGAGCTTCACAGAGGCCTCTACTTCAGGTAGTAAGGATCAACTAGAGCCGGAGATGGATCCTTCAATGATCACTACTTTTCTGGAGACATGTATGAAACTGTTGCATGAAAGTAAGGCTATGAAAGGGCTGGAGGGACTTATCACTAGGTGCATCAGGTCAGGAGAACTGCGCGTAGTCCGGAAACTCGAAAAGCACACATCACGAACAGGAAGGGAAATGAGATGGACTACGCAAATCAGGAAGTATGAAATGGATTAAGTAATTCTGGATCTAGGATCAGACGCAAATGTACTGCCAAAACAAACATGGGAACGCATGGGCAGACCTGTGCTACAATGGTCTCCTATTCAATTGCGAATGGCGAACCAACAAAAGGTCTTACCCATAGGAAGATTGCAAGGAGTAATGGTGGATATTGAAGGTTCAAGCGCGTTGGCGGATTTTGAAGTGATAAAGATTGTTGATGACAACAATCCCTATCCTGTGCTACTGGGAATAGACTAGGCCACCAATATGAACAGAGTAATAAATCTAAAGAAGCACAAAATGCTTTTTGAGAAAAATTTACTACGTGTAGTGGTGCCTTTAGATCTTGCGGAAGGAGCGTGGTACACAGAGCCAGTGCATGACGATGAGCTAGACTATATCTACAAAATAACCACTCGAGAACAGGATTGGGTGAATCCTACAGTGAAGGGAGAACGAAAGCTCCTGCACCTCAGATTCAAATGAGGAAACATAACGATGGCAGAACCAGTTACATGAGGTAACCACGCTAAATTGCAACATGATGGTTAGATCACTGCGCTGCATGATAATAGAGGTAAGGGATTTGCCTATGTACGACGGGTTGACAGCAGCGGATGAATTCCTGAACAAATTTGAAAGTGCAGTGCTAGAACAACAGCGGTTTGATGCTCTGAAATGGGCACTGTGTGCGATGCCCGCAAGGTGGTGGGGTACACATCAGAGAAGTTTTGAGGGCTGGCGCGGATGTAGAAGGATGATGCACCTACGATTTGGAAAACCCCATCTACGGATGAGATCCGGTTACGAGGGAAAAAACAACTTGCACGACCACCTTTCCCAATGGGTACAGACATATTACATGTAGCCCGTACAAGCGCACACCACTCCTAGAATAGAGAAGTGGAACAAAATGCGACGATAAGAAAGGTGAAGTGCGCCAAAGATTATCCACGGAGAAGTGTTCGACAGGGTGTGTGAAGTGTCGAACATGATTCACCAGGTGAGACACACTAATTGGGACCTACGCATACCAGCAGTTCGATGGGCCCGGACCGCTAAAACAATTCCAAGGTTGTGGAATGAAGTAGGGACTGTAATCTCTGAGGAGCATGCAAAGATGAATCCACACGTAATAGCACCTGTAGGTGCGACAATGCGTGAAGCCCAGGATGAAGAAATCACATAGCTACGCGAAGTAGAACACATAAGACTTTAGGAAGCCACTTGGCAAGGGAACCTTAGACTTCATGAACTTAAAAGGAACAGGTACGACTAAGGAAGAAAAGAATTTTGATGGACGTAGAATTCAAGAGGCTGGAAAATGAGATCAAGGGAGAATTTCTCGTCGATAAACCAAGGATGGAAATGCAAGGTGTGCCTGATCATACTAATGAATTAGAATACTATTGCTGAGAATTAATTAGTTTGATGCTGTGGCTAGGACTGCATATCACCAAACACACTAACCAGGGGAACGCACCACAAATCGTAGAGCATGCGGCGCCGATCACCACGATGATAGATGAGGACTTTCCGTGGACTATACTGGAGGGCGAGATGGAGCCTCGCACAGGTGGTGCAACCACCTAACTAGCCATAGGAAGAATAGTCTTAGCACTCCACGCAGCTGAAAGGGAGCACAGGACTATAAATTATTCTTCCTGGGAGCTGCGCACTTTGATAGGTGCATGCAGAAATAGCCTGTCACAAGGTTCACGCCTACGCATGGAGGGATGCGTTGCCGCATGGGTGGGCTGGGAAGTGACCATTGGTGTCACTGTTCATGACGAGATGTCCGATTTGAGGCTAAATGAAGCGGGTGGCGGGCATTTAAGATAGGAGTTATGGGCAAGATTTCGAAAAATCTGCCACCTAGAAATCATTGATGGCCGATAATTGGGGGGAATAGTCAAATTTGAATTCAAAAGGCATTATAAAAGTCCAAGGGCTATCCTGCAGACAACACTTAGTCAATTGAGATTTGAGTGGTTGAACAGAGTGCAGAGTGTTGAGAGCTGAGTGATAATAGAGCCCTTAAGTTCGCAAAAGGCCGCATACAGTGCAGAAATGATGACGGACACTAAGGAGGGGTTGGGCATTCAAGGAGGAACCACCAACGAGGAAACGCAGACCCCCATGGTTCACGATATTCCCGAAGGCACTGGGGTTTTGACAAAAATCCATAAATCACCCCGGACACTGAGACCGAAGAAAGATAAGCAGGCAATGGGACCAGTACGCATGTCCCTGAGGAATTTGTGGCACAGTAAGTTATCAATGGAAGAAAAAGGCAAGGCAGTCACCATTGAAATAGATAAAGAGGAAGAAGACTTGCAGGCTCTGATTGCCGCCGTAGAGGAAGAAGAAGAGGTGGAGGAAGACATCCAACCATTGCACTCTGCAGCGGAATTGCCTGAGTATATCCCTCTGTGAAAAGGGAAAACCAAAATACCAAAGGATCTGGATGCAGTGAAGAGTGCACTCCAGACCTCGCTCCTCCCTGATGGAATTACTTTTGAGGGCTCGCTCCTAGGATGTGTGCCCACCCTAAAATTTGAAGACTAGGAGCTCGCAGATAGCGAGAAGTTCCCACATTTAGAAACAACGAACCTAATGAAATAGAATACAGAGGGGCCGGTGATAACGCTAGAGCCGCGAAAATGGCTACCCGGTGTGGAAAATACTGAGTTGCTTCATATGCTATGGATACCACATTTCCACCGCATGCCCATCACCATTTTCGTCATCAGGCAGCTACTTCTACCTCATGCATGATAGGTACTTATGGATGGAGGAGCCTATTCCCATCATGGTAGATCTCATCCATCAAATTTCTCGGCTTCCCTGTAAGGGAAAGGACCTCGCAACGATAGCAGGGAAAAGCAACGATTTGGCTCTCGTAGAGGCCATGAAGAAAAAATATAAGCTCGAGAAGAAAAAGAGGGGTTATGCTATCACCAATATCAAGGATAGAGGGGTGCACATAGCCACCCAAATCCTGGACAGTAAAGTAATGAGAAAATGCCGCGCTGATGAAGTACCAGTGCCAGTGGTTACACTAGCCAAATAGTGTGCAGAGGGGGTCTAGTTCAACTGGGCCGAGTTCCTCTATGAAGATTTTTTGCTCAACTATCAGGAGGCCCAAGAATAGGGTAAGACCTTCCACTACGCATGGTTTCTCTTATATATCTTGCTGGTAACAGGAGAACTGTCGGAGAATAGCCAATTTAGACTTACTAGAGGCCCCGAAGTACGCTTCGCTTTGGGCCACCAAGGATGTGAAAAGGATTCAGGATACCAAGATTTTCTGGGTGCTCATGGAGGTGAGCATCCGAATGTGGATTAACAGCAGGCCGCGCCTATCCCCCATAGTGCACAACAGTGTCCAGATTTTTGCAGACTTCAAGGAGGACATGCACAACATCTACTTCAGGGCGCGAAAGGATTTGGCATAGTAGTGGAAAAATCTCCCATTCATAGCCACTGATGACGTGATCTTTACGGTGTTAGAGACATGGCCTCGCAAGTGGCGCGCCCTAGATTTGGCGGAGCTGGAAAAGACAGTAGCACAGAAAAGCAAGGATGATGCCAAGCTGCACGTCACCCACCTGGCAGAGAAAAGGCACAACGAAAAATCGACATCTGAGGTCAAGACAGTCCGCGAAGCGGCACGAGTAGCCGCAGAGTAGAAGAAGGCTGCAAAAGAAGCCGCAACAGTGATGACAACAGAATCCGTCACAATGTAGGCAGAGGAGGGCCAAGCAACTTCTGCAGGACAGAAGGCAGAGGAAACAAAACTTGCAGAAGAGAGCGCAGACCCGGGGACCACCTATACACAGCTCAAACGACTACGCATCGTAAAAGTATCAGGTCCACGAAGGAAGTTCAAGGTTTCAAAGCTGGCCATCGACCCAATCATCTTTACTGAAGGTTATCTCCATGACATCGGTGAGACGGTTCGCGATGTCACTAGTGAAGCACTCCAAGACTTTATAATAGAGTAGCAGACTGTGTTAGGGGCCCTAAGGGCGTAGCTACAGGAGTTACAAGTGTGGGCCCCGCAGGAGGGTACCTTGTCTACCCACGTCGGTAGCAAAACAAATGCTACGGGCAAAGATGGACAATACGGTAACATTGTCAGATGGAGCGCTAGTCTCGGAAAACATAATGGATTAGGTGACACTTAATACGATGAAAGGAATTGGCCTTAACTTGGTTGCCCTTCTCCACGACACACTTTATCAGCTGTAGGATGGGATAACAGCAGAACTCCATGCCAGAGAGAGCCGCGCGATCCAGGTTCTGAGTAAGTAGAAGATTAATATAGAACAACTAGGTTACAACGCGACGAGTTGGTGTCGCAGAACCAATAGTTGGTGCATATAGTTGATGACGCTTGCCAGCACGTCCCAGAGTTTTCCATTGCAGCGAACCTACTGATAGAAGTGCGGATCCACTGTTTGGCAAGTGGCGTCCGCAACGCGCACGAAGAAACAACAAGAGTGCAGCTGGAGCTAAATCTCCAAATTGCTGAGCTATGGCTAAAGGTGCAGCCTTCCACTCCCCCATAGGTCAGAGAGTAGTGCGCTATCGCTATTGCAGTAGGGATGGAAGATATTGGAGGTGAAATTTGCAACTGTACCAACATATTGGAGCAAGTGCTTGAGGTCCTCACTACATTGCAGGAGGACCCCAACATCTAGCGGATAGAGACTAAGGCACGCGAATTCCAGCAACAATATGACAACATTAGAGGGACTGCGTAGACAGTAGTCCTTACTCAGTGGCTTGCAAGGATGCAGCAAGCCAAGGCTTTAAAAGAGCATGTGGATGCCACACGCTACAACGAAGTGGTTCAAAGTGCGTGTCCAGACATGGATTGATGAAGTCTTCACAATCACGATGGATATTGAAGGAAAGCTCATGTAGATTCAAGGAATGCATGCATAGATGTAGCGCAGCATGCCGGAAACAGAGGATTCAGAAGTAAGAATGTAGCAGGTTCTCCAGGTAGCAGCTTAGTGCGCTACCAACATTTAGACCGCTCGGAACCAGCTGGAGGGACTCCGTGCCAAGATCTCTGTGCTGAGAAAATGACTCGAGGAAAAGTCACGATGTTTGTGTTGGGCGCCTATTGGGCATGGAATTTGCCCACAACATGTTTTGGGGCTCAACGCCCAAGTTTTGAGTACTATTGTTGTAAAGACTCCGGGAATTGCGGGTACGGAGCAGAAATTGTATGTTAGAGTCATAGGGTTGTCCACCCTAAGTTTTGAATGTAGTGTCAACCTACCCATGGTCCGCGGACCATGGGATTGTATAAATAGAGTGAGACTCTAAGTTTTAAAAGGGAGAAGAAGTTAAGTGAGAAAACCCAAATGGAGTCTAAAAGATAGCAAGCATAAAGTAAGAGTCTAAGCACTTTGGGTCATAGTAGTAGGAAGAGACTCTGCAGCTGAGTGCACAGAGGCCTAGTAGAGTCCGCAACTGAGTGCATGGACCCCTGCAGCTAAGTGCGTAGGGTGGAGTCAAGTCTGTAGCCAAGGAAGAACGATATTAAAGAGAATTTGATTCCAAATCTTGTGCATCTGTTCTTGTACTATTTTTTGTTTGATGCCATATGCAATTATATTGTTTTATTTATCACGTGCAATTATAGGAATGTTTAACACTATTAAGGATAACTAAACACATACAGATAAGCTAAGTGATCAACTAAGATCGGGCTAATCGCAAGAATTTGGGTAATAACGCTGTTCAAGCCCCGAACAAGGCTGCGCGAGGGCAACATCACAGACTGCAAGGTACTGATAGGTGCGCGTAGTGAAGTGTGCATAGGGTCAAACTACGAACCACCAAAAATCACCAGACATCCCTAGGGTGTGGAAACCTTGCTCTAGCACCCTCCCATACTACTTCGGGTGAAACCTCAGTTCGCACTCCGCTGACTGTTGCCGAAAGGGCCAGTAGTACCGGGATTTGTTTGGTTAAATCACCTCTGAACTTAGGTCAGGTCCCTACAAGCCAACATCTACTTTTCATGATATTGATGGAGGTATTTTGTGCAAGATTTTCACTCTTACATTCTTGGGAAAAGCTAGAAGCTAGTGTCAATCTCCTCCAGTTTCCTCAATTCACAGCTAGGATCAGTTTATTACAATGTTCTTTTGTAAATTTGATGACTATGACTAGGAACTGATATGTGACAAAATTGAATATATACAAAGATTCAAAAATGAGTCTTTATTGATTTTACCATTAGATTTCATTTAAATTGTTTGAGATTTAAAATTGAAGATAAACCTTTGGAAGATGAATTATTAGATTGGTTTGAATATATTTACTCTTTTCCTCCCATTCACAATCCAAGTGAAATCATTTCAAGCTTTACTCAATCTCCTCTCAATTTTATTAGCATAATTGAGAATTCCAATATGGAGGTGCAAACTAATGATGATGAAGTGGCCTTTATTATGTACAATCAATTTCTTCATTTAGTGCACACTTCTTACAGTGTTAATAATGATCAAGATGCACCTTCACAAACAATAAATCTCAATCACAAAACTTGTAAGAGTTTACTATTCAAATACAATAAGATACTAGCAACAATCTTGGAGAAAAAGTTGCCTTGAAATTTGAAAATCACTATGCATTAAATTCAGAAAAATAGATTATAAATCAACAAGTACAAGAAGAAATTTAAGTTTCCAATAATACACAATCTGCTGTACAAAATTCTGAATTTGATCATGTTGATCAAAAGGCAAATTCAGGGAAGAAAAAAAACATTCTTCAAGAAAGCATTAATAGAGAAGTGAACAATCATAAATATGAAAATTTCAATCAAGAAAATGCACTCGACTATGCAAACAAAGATTATTTCATATTCATTTTTTCAAATTCTTATTTTTCCATTTATCCTGATATTTTTGTTGATAGCAATTTATTCCCTCTTGACATTAATGTTATTTCATAAAACAGAGAGGCTAATATAAATGAATTGACAATTATTTTTTATCAAGATAGAGAGTGAATCATTGATCATTCTTCTAGCATTAATGAACATGTGCTTCATATTCATTCTTGTTTTGATACATCGAATGAGATTCAAGGGAATTTTAGAGAGTGTTCTGAAGTCATTTATGATAATTAATTTGTCATTGAGAATGTTGATTTGTCTTCTTCTCAAATGAATCCTCATGAGAAAATTAAAATCACACGTGGGAATTAAAAACACTCTAACTGACAAATTGTTCCAACTAATTCTCATTCTTAAGAAAAAATTTATCTTCATTATTTCAACATTCAAGAATCAATCCCAATTTATGATTCTTATGATGATGAAGCTCTCATTCCTATTCATACTCTTTATCTTCTCTCTAATTCACAAGTTGGTGTCAGCAATCATTCTAATTTCATAATTCTGACAAATTCTTATGAAGATGAAATCATTTTAGATCAATCTCAATTGTGTTGTAACATTAGTGGTACCAATAGTGATTTGATTTTATTTTTTTTCCTTCATTTATTTTATTTAGTTTTAGATTTATTTTGTGTTAACATTTTTCATTTTTTGGACGTCCTTCACTGGCATATCGAACAATTAAGTGTTGAAAATTTGCAATATATATAGCTAGAATGTGAAGAAAAATCATAAAATCATAATTATGACCATCAAGTGTTTTTAATCTTTCAATTCTATTTGATGGTTGTATCTTTTCACTTTACTTTTATTTCTAATATACATTATCAATATGAAACAACACTGGGAAATGAATTGATCTAATATGACATGCAATCTAATTTAATTAATAATCTTTCGTTGAATCTATCAGATTTCCATCCATATTTCATAGACCCCTTTGAGTACATTTCGAAATTTATCCTACACAGAAGATTATTAATAATTTAACATATGCACATAAGGCTAAAAGAAATTTGCAGTCTATTGTATCTAAAAATTTATTTCCACAATCTGGATGTTATCTTCTCTTTTAAATCCCTTCCAATCATTAATGGAAATCCATATAGATTTCTATGATCATATTGAAATTTAGCTAGAAGGGACATTTCAAGAGAAGCTAATTATAAATATGTTACTACATGTAATTAGATTAGCAATTAGTGTACATAATAGATTCAAAATTATTTTTATATTATTGTTACTAATGTTTGATCTGTACATACGTACAAGAATTAGAATGAGAGAATGGTTACATTGGAAGTATGACTATACCTAGTCATGTTTCTTTCGATTTAGTTAAATTAGAAATATGTTAATTTAGATTAGATTCTTTTTGTTTTCATTCATTTTATCATTCACCTTTTTAATAAGAAAGTAATAAATCTGAGTTTTCTTGGCATCCTTTTTATTCGTTGGAAAAGTGGCTTAAAACATATTTAAAGTTTTTGAATCACTTAATTGTCTTGCTTTTGCAAAACTCTGTCACGTTGACAAACTTGTTTTAAAATGATATATGAAGAAATTGCAAAGAATTGTTATCGCTTGGAATATTTGATTTAGGAGTACTTCTGAAGAGCTCATTTTCACAACTCTTGCCTTCTAACGTAATTTTGAAGTGGATGCAATTAAAAAGCTCATTACTTACTAGTTTTTACTAAATAAGTAAATGGCATTGAACATGGGAGAACTTGAAGATTCATGAGGTAAAATTTACCATCAAGATTCTTCCAGGTATGCATTTTACAGGTTCATCTTCATCTATTGTTATTTTCTCAGTTTTATAATGTATTTTCTTATTTATGTTCTATTTTTTTTGCAGGTCTTCATTGCCTTGATTTTGGAGAATTGAAGCAAGCAATCCCTTTCTAATCTGCAATATGTTCAAGGAAGTATTTGTTGTTTTGTCAAAATTTGAGGATTCTTTAATTTTGGTTATATTCATTAAAACCATGATATACCTTTAACACTTTATCGGAAAATTCATATCATATCATAATAATATTGCAACTATCCTCATAAGAAAGTTTTGATAACATCTTTCTCGGATCAAATGCTCATGACGGTTAATTAAATTATTAAAGGGGTGTTTTTTTATTAAAAGGTAAAGTTAAAATTGATATCTTTCTTTTGAATTAAATAATTCAAGAGATGTTGGCCCTGTTATCACTCAGGTTGTCCCTTTTGACTCCTAAAGGGATATGGCTGAGGTAACCACAAACCAAGCTTTGGATTGCAGGTCCTAGCCTACCAGTAGTCAGAGAGGGCTCTCTCTTTAGGATTTAGCTTTGTTTAAGGGATGATTTTAGGCTAGTTATAGGGTTTACGGGGTTTTGTTTGTGTTTTAGTGGGAAGCTGGGAAGGAGGATGCTTTCAAGTAGAGAGGCAATGCATAGTGTGGTAGGCTTCAAACCATTGGGCATGGAGTCATGGAGTAGGATTGCTAGTGCATTTTCTTGGTCACAAGAGGAAACGAGGAGCATGATAGCTGCTTACGAAACAATATTCGAGCTAAATGGAGATGAATTGAATGCTAAGAATTGAGAGGCAACAGAGAATCTCTCAATTAGGTTAGCAGAGGGAAGATGAAACGAGCCCTATTTAGGAGCAGCTAAGAATTCCTAAATACCAGTCATTCATATGTGAATTAGAGCAAATATGAGCCATAAGGAATCCATATTTATGCCTAAATCAAGAGGAAAACATGAATAAGCCACAGAAACTGAGCATAGAGTGCAGCTAGGCAAATTCTAAACCAATCTTTAGTTCTATGACTTGAGCATATATGAAAATTGAAATAACAGAGGTAAGAAACACTTATTGATTCATATAGCAGCACAATAACTCCATCATTCACTCTTCAGAACCATTAAAACACATCAACAGTCCGTTCTCCAAGCTTTCAGCAATCTTTGATTAAGTGAAACATATCAGTTACAGAGCGAGTCTCTTCTCAAGTAAGTTCATCCACCAACCAACAACCGACCCCTTAAACAGTGAATTGGGGTCGTTTATATAGAGAAAGATATGAAAAAATATCTATTACAACTGACCTAAACATGCCCGTGGGAAATAAATTCTTTTAACCTAAACTTGTGCTGAAAATAAATGCAAGACAATAACTTAAGCTGCGCCGGAGGCAGCCGCATCAAAAATGAGTTAATTTGGTGCCCTTGATGGCTCGATGCAATGCTTCTACAATAACTGTGCTTTGGGCTTTGATCCACTGATCTTATGTGGCTTTAATGTGCGTTAACTGCTATTTGAGAGTGTTTAATAGCTCAAAGCTACCTTGTTGACTTTACTGGGGGACTCTTCAATGTTCATCTGCTTCGAGCCGCTAAAAAAATCTTCACTGATACTCTTTGCCGCATCCTGATACTCTTTGACATGAAATTTGGATTTATCTGTCTTCTGGTACTCAAAACTGTTAAATCACTTCTTTTTGGCTCTTTTCAGCCAAAAATAGCTGCTGCAAACCTGCGCTAGACATAGGCTTTCCATTTTAGCCCTTTTCTCTTAGCGATGCACGATTAGCACTAGGCGTGCATCAAAAACTGCCTCAGTTTCTTATTCCGGGCATCCTTTGCTGCGATTTCGCCTTCTGCGCCCTTTGGGTGATGACAAAATGGCCTGAAATGCATGAATTCCCTTATCAGGAGTGAGCGCTAGAAGAAAACCCTGTAAAAATGGCCATTTTCTTTAAAACAAACAAAAAGCCCATTAATACGCAAAAAATCGTAAAAATTTGGGGCGGGAGCGATCACTTTGTATTGGATTAAATCTGGGTCGTTATATGAGCGGGCTTGAATGGACGGCTATGATTTCTTTGGTATTTCGGAAATCGGCGGGGACACGATCATACACATATTTGCAATCTCTGAAATGGGCGATCGTCGAAACTATCTGGACCATTGATCTGGGTGGGATGATGGACGGCCATGGTTGCATCGGCATTTGATATATGCGGTGAAACAGGAAGTTGCGATGCGGAGGGCTCTTGATAGCGATATCGCATCGGTGGAGAGGTCGGGGGCTTATATACATGGCACAAAACTTTGCGATATGCCGATGCGAAGTAGCGATCGGTGATAAACCATCGAGAAAACATATATATGGGCCAACATTGATCGATGCCCCCTCCCGACTGCGATATCGCATAGGAGGGGGTCCCAAAGGAAACTTTTTGAATCGGAGCAAGGCCTTTTTACTAAAGGTAAGCCTGTGAAGTCGGAGGGAGGTTTCTTCATGGAAAGGAGGGCTTTTATGATTCGAAAAAGGGTCTTTATGGCCTTAGAATGATTTTGGGTGTTTTAAAAGGTTTTTTAAGGCATCAGAAGGGGTCTGAAAGCCTGGAATGGCGGATTTCATGCCTTGGAAGGAATCCAAAAAGCATTAGAAGATGGTTTGAGGGTGACAATGAGGGTTCTTGCTGAGTTTCAGATAAACTTAGCAATTCCCAAGTGTACTTATGGTTATTTTTCAACTAGGGGGAGGGGATAAGTATTTAGGGAGGCTATTAACATAGTTTTAGTAGGGGGGGAGAAATAGATAGGGAGCTACATAATATAATTAGTGGTTAATATGACAAATGATAGGAAAGCACTAAGTATGAGATCTTAGGCTATTAAGGAGGAATGAGACTCCTAGAGGAAGTATGAACATTCCTTGAGTAAAGCAGATCTTTACCAAGGCAACTGATATGGAGAATGATGAGACTGAGAGATGTCAAGCAGATCTTGACCTCTTTAGGGGAAGTTAGTGAGTGATTTGGGGAAGAGGAAAAAAGGGGAAGTTATACATGCCTCGCTTGAAGTCCTTCAAATGGAAAATTGCCTCAGACTTGTGATCTAGATAGATATGATACTTGAAAACATGAAATGGATCACACACCATGATTCTGCAACCGCAAAACTACTTACCCAGCCTACTTACCTAGCATTTTTTCTTCCCTTTGGTTTGGGTGCACTTGCACTAGCAAACCCAGCTTTTCATTCTTTTCTTCTTGTTGTCCTCCTATCTACATCTACACTTATTTCATCTAGGGGCTCAGATTAAGCTGTTGAGCGCCCTTATTTCTCTACCTATCTACAAATCGCCAAGATTAAGCTGTTTGGACAGATAATGATTCTCTATGTTCTACAACAGGAAATTGAAACCTAGGGAGGCCAAGGTTAAGCTGTTTGGCCTTCCCTTAACTGAAAACTTCGTCAAAAATGGATTAGCTCATCAGAATGGAACAAATCAGTGGCATTTAGACTGGTGCATTCTTGTAACCTCTTCTAGGGAAAATGGAACAAATATGGAGCATTGCAGGATGCAAAGAACGATGTATTTGGCATGTAAAAATGTTGATCATGAAAGATGAATACCTGCTGCAGTAGGAGGCTAACAGTGGCTCCACTTGGGGATGGATTTTCCTCGTGAAAAGCCAAGAACAACAGGTCAGACTGCCTTGATCTTCTATTGTTGCTGTGGACTAGGAACACTTCTTTCTGCTAACTGTTAAATGATTGAAACATTGGAAAAAGAACAACACTTACCCCCGACTGAATTACTATGAACTATATAGCATTGCCTGCTTTCTTTTGCGTGCTTAATGTTGTGTACAATGTTACCTGAGCATTGCCCTTTGGAATAGTCTCAATACATGGATCAAAACTGAGGCATTTTGCTTTAACTCTGTCTTTCAGAAGGTTGCTGATGTAAAACCAAAAATGTTCCTCCCTTTTGATGCTATTGACGAAAGTTGTGGAAGCCTGATTGCAACATTTTTAATTGATTTCGCTATGATATACAACAGTGCTCTTATCTTGTTCTGATTGCTCTAAATATCCAAAACTTCCCTGAGTGCCAATCTCCAATGTGATTCAAAACAAAGAATCAACAAGAGCATTCCCTTTTGCTGGCTCACAGGTGATTGAAGTTTAAAATTCTGAACGGAACCTCCTTTTAACATGAATCGCTGTAAAATATGGCACTATTTCTTAATCCCTTGAGTGCTTTCAAATATATCTCAATTGATCCTGAGCATCCTTCTGTATTTTTATTGCTCCTTTCACTCAACATTTCGCTGCAACCTTATGCTGAAACCAATGCAAAAGACAAAGCCTTTTGAAATGGATGATTTGCATGGGCTGTGCCTTATAAAATTTGTTGCACTGTTCTCCTGAGAATGATGTTGTGACTGATCATTAAAATAGAGGACCGCCTTTGCTCTGTCTCCATAACTTCGCTGCTTGGTTCCAAGCAATCAGATTGCTTATACAAACATAAAAAGGACATCGCTGACATATATACAAACATCAATATGCAAATATATACATAGGGGCATTGTATCCCTTCAAAAAGGATCTCGATAATGTTTCAACATTCGGCCATTTACAGGGCCGTCTTCCACTGTGTTGTTATCCAGAGATTTGAGAAAATATGCGTTATTGCCTTGCACAACGCTGATAATAAATGGGTCTCTCCATAGAAAATCGAACTTGACATGCTTTCCCTTGTCTTCTCTTCGTGAGTCCCATCTTAGAACTTTGTCACCAATGTAGAAATCCTCAGCCTTGGTCCTTTTGTCAAATGCTTTCTTCAACCTCTCTTGCACAATTTGAGCTCTGTCATACACTTGCTCTCTGGTTTGCTGAAGATGAATGGTCTGATTAATCCTTTGTTGAATATCATTTGGTTTAGCCTGAATCTCCTGTAACAGCTTGATAGTAGGGATGCCCAAGGATGAAGGAAATGTGGCTTCCATGCCATATACTAGCTCATAAGGGCTCATCCCAATGGATCTCTTGGTTGAAAGTCTATCTGCCCATAGGGCATTTGTGAGTGTTCTATGCCAGTTCCTTTTGTTTTCTTCTAGTACTTTCTTGATAATATTGATCAGACTTTTGTTGGATGATTTGGCCAAGCCATTACCTTGAGGATAATAGGCTGTAGAGTGGCCCAAGGTAATATGAAATTTATGGCAAAAATTGATCAATTTTTTGGATTTGAAGGTAGCAGCGTTGTTAGTGATGATTTTCTCAGGGCAGCCAAATCTAGAAAGGATATTAAACTCAAGGAATTGGATAATGGTGGAGTCATTGGCTTGCCTACATGGGATGGCCTCAATCCACTTGGTGAAATAATCGATAAAATTCTCCAATGAAGTCAAGACCCCATTGTTGAAAAGGATTTTCAGTTGAGATGAGATTAAGGGGCAAAGGAAATAGCTTTCTTTTTCCTTCAAAGATTTGGCATTGGTGACATGAAACAACAAATTTCTTGACATCTGCAAATAGAGAGGGCCAATAGTAACCAGCCCTTAAAATCTTGTCAGCAGTAGACTTCCAATATAAATGTCCTCCACAGTCTCCTGAATGAAATTCTTTCATGATATTGTTATTTTGGTTCATAGTCAAGAAATTAAGTAATATGCCTTCATGATTTTTCCAGAATAAGGCACCATCTAAGACAAAAAACTTTAAAGCTTTCATTTTCAAAAATCTTTTCTTGGTTCTGGACAATCCTGGGGGAGCACACAGGTTTAATAATACAAAACAAATATCAACATACCATGGGGATTGCAAAAAGGTTTCACTAATCTGTGGAGTCGCCAGCTCCTGTTCATTGTCCAGTTGGTTAATATCTAAGGCTTGAAGATTTGTTTCGAACTTGAGTTTGGCTAAACCTTGTCCCTTTATCAGCTTGGCAGGTTTTATTTCTATGTCATATTCAAGAATGCTAGCAATCCACTTGCCTATCTTGCCTTCAAGTCCCTCTTGAGTTAATATTTCTTTTACAACAGAGTTTGGGACATAGGCAATCACATGGGAGTATAAAATATAAACTCTAAAGTCT
>APFE030247201.1:0-55625 GCA_000404065.3 Pinus taeda | reverse complement strand
GGGAAATAAATTATTTTAACCTAAACTTGTGCTGAAAATAAATGCAAGACAGTAACTTAAGCTGCGCCGGAGGCAGCCGCATCAAAAATGAGTTAATTTGGTGCCCTTGGTGGCTCGATGCAATGCTTCTACAATAACTGTGCTTTGGGCTTTGATCCACTAATCTTATGTGGCTTTAATGTGCGTTAACTGCGATTTGAGAGCCTTTAATAGCTCAGAGCTGCCTTGTTGACTTTATTGGGGGACTCTTCAATGTTCATCTGCTTTGAGCCGCTAAAAAAACTTCATTGATACTCTTTGTCGCATCCTGATACTCTTTGACATGAAATTTGGCTTTATCTATCTTCTGGTACTCAAAACTGTTAAATTGCTCCTTTTTGGCTCTTTTCAGCCAAAAATAGCTGCTGCAAACCTGCGCTGGACAAAGGCTTTCCATTTTAGCCCTTTTTTCTTAGCGATGCGCGATTAGCGCTAGGCGCGCATCAAAAACTGCCTCAGTTTCTTATTTCAGGCATCCTTTGCTGCGATTTCGCCCTCTGCACCCTTTGGGTGATGACAAAATGGCCTGAAATGCATGAATTCCCTTATCGGGAGCGAGCGCTGGAAGAAAACCCTGTAAAAATGGCTATTTTCTTTAAAACAGACAAAAAGCCCATTAATACGCAAAAAATCGTAAAAATCTGGGGCGGGAGAGATCACTTTTTATTGGATTAAATCTGGGTCGTTGGATGAGCGGGCCTGAATGGGCGGCTATGATTTCTTTGGTATTTTGGAAATCGGCGGGGACACGAGCATACACATATTTGCGATCTCCGAAATGGGCGATCGCCGAAACTATCTGGACCATTGATCTGGGCGGGATGATGGACGGCCATGGTTGCATCGGCGTTTGATATATGCGGCGAAACAGGAAGTTGCGATGCAGAGGGCTCCCGATAGCAATATCGCATCGGTGGAGAGGTCGGGGGCTTATATACATGGCACAAAACTTTGCGATACGCCGATGCGAAGTAGCGATCAGCGATAAACCATCGGGAAAACATATATATGGGCCAACATTGATCGATGCCCCCTCCCGACTGCGATATCGCATAGGAGGGGGTCCCAAAGGAAACTTTTTGAATCGGAGCAAGGCTTTTTTACTAAAGGTAAGCTTGTGAAGTCAGAGGGAGGTTTCTTCATGGAAAGGAGGGTTTTTATGATTCGACAAAGGGTCTTTATGGCCTTAGAATGATTTTGGGTGTTTTAAAAGGTTTTTTAAGGCATCAGAAGGGGTCTGAAAGCCTGGAATGACGGATTTCATGCCTTGGAAGGAATCCACAAAGCATTAGAAGATGGTTTGAGGGTGGCAATGAGGGTTCTTGCTGAGTTTCAGATAAAATTAGCAATTCCCAAGTGTACTTATGGTTATTTTTCAACCAGGGGGAGGGGATAAGTATTTAGGGAGGCTATTAACATAGTTTTAGTAGGGGGGGAGAAATAGATAGGGAGCTACATAATATAATTAGTGGTTAATATGACAAATGATAGGAAAGCACTAAGTATGAGATCTTAGGCTATTAAGGAGGAATGAGACTCCTGGAGGAAGTATGAACATTCCTTGTGTAAAGCAGATCTTTACCAAGGCAACTGATATGGAGAATGATGAGACTGAGAGATGTCAAGTAGATCTTGACCTCTTTAGGGGAAGTTAGTGAGTGATTTGGGGAAGAGGAAAAAAGGGGAAGTTATACATGCCTCGCTTGAAGTCCTTCAAATGGAAAATTGCCTCAGACTTGTGATCTAGATAGATATGATACTTGAAAACATGAAATGGATCACACACCATGATTCTGCAACCGCAAAACTACTTACCCAGCCTACTTACCTAGCATTTTTTCTTCCCTTTGGTTTGGGTGCACTTGAACTAGCAAACCCAGCTTTTCATTCTTTTCTTCTTGCTGTCCTCCTATCTACATCTACACTTATTTCATCCAGAAGCTCAGATTAAGCTGTTGAGCGCCCTTATTTCTCTACCTATCTACAAATCTGCCAAGATTAAGCTGTTTGGACAGATAATGATTCTCTATGTTCTACAACAGGAAATTGAAACCTAGGGAGGCCAAGATTAAGCTGTTTGGCCTTCCCTTAACTAAAAACTTCATAAAAAATGGATTAGCTCATCAGAATGGAACAAATCAGTGGCATTTAGACAGGTGCACTCTCGTAACCTCTTCTAGGGAAAATGGAACAAATATGGAGCATTGCAGGATGCAAAGAACGACATATTTGGCATGTAAAAATGCTGATCATGAAAGATGAATACCTCCTGCAGCAGGAGGCTAACAGTGGCTCCACTTGGGGATGGATTTTCCTCGTGAAAAGCCAAGAACAACAGGTCAGACTGCCTTGATCTTCTATTGTTGCTGTGGACTAGGAACACTTCTTTCTGCTAACTGTTAAATGATTGAAACATTGGAAAAAGAACAACACTTACCCCCGACTGAATTACTATGAACTATATAGCATTGCCTGCTTTCTTTTGCGTGCTTAATGTTGTGTACAATGTTACCTGAGCATTGCCCTTTGGAATAGTCTCAATACATGGATCAAAACTGAGGCATTTTGCTTTAACTCTGTCTTTCAGAAGGTTGCTGATGTAAAACCAAAAATGTTCCTCCCTTTTGATGCTATTGACGAAAGTTGTGGAAGCCTGATTGCAACATTTTTAATTGATTTCGCTATGATATACAACAGTGCTCTTATCTTGTTCTGATTGCTCTAAATATCCAAAACTTCCCTGAGTGCCAATCTCCAATGTGATTCAAAACAAAGAATCAACAAGAGCATTCCCTTTTGCTGGCTCACAGGTGATTGAAGTTTAAAATTCTGAACGGAACCTCCTTTTAACATGAATCGCTGTAAAATATGGCACTATTTCTTAATCCCTTGAGTGCTTTCAAATATATCTCAATTGATCCTGAGCATCCTTCTGTATTTTTATTGCTCCTTTCACTCAACATTTCGCTGCAACCTTATGCTGAAACCAATGCAAAAGACAAAGCCTTTTGAAATGGATGATTTGCATGGGCTGTGCCTTATAAAATTTGTTGCACTGTTCTCCTGAGAATGATGTTGTGACTGATCATTAAAATAGAGGACCGCCTTTGCTCTGTCTCCATAACTTCGCTGCTTGGTTCCAAGCAATCAGATTGCTTATACAAACATAAAAAGGACATCGCTGACATATATACAAACATCAATATGCAAATATATACATAGGGGCATTGTATCCCTTCAAAAAGGATCTCGATAATGTTTCAACATTCGGCCATTTACAGGGCCGTCTTCCACTGTGTTGTTATCCAGAGATTTGAGAAAATATGCGTTATTGCCTTGCACAACGCTGATAATAAATGGGTCTCTCCATAGAAAATCGAACTTGACATGCTTTCCCTTGTCTTCTCTTCGTGAGTCCCATCTTAGAACTTTGTCACCAATGTAGAAATCCTCAGCCTTGGTCCTTTTGTCAAATGCTTTCTTCAACCTCTCTTGCACAATTTGAGCTCTGTCATACACTTGCTCTCTGGTTTGCTGAAGATGAATGGTCTGATTAATCCTTTGTTGAATATCATTTGGTTTAGCCTGAATCTCCTGTAACAGCTTGATAGTAGGGATGCCCAAGGATGAAGGAAATGTGGCTTCCATGCCATATACTAGCTCATAAGGGCTCATCCCAATGGATCTCTTGGTTGAAAGTCTATCTGCCCATAGGGCATTTGTGAGTGTTCTATGCCAGTTCCTTTTGTTTTCTTCTAGTACTTTCTTGATAATATTGATCAGACTTTTGTTGGATGATTTGGCCAAGCCATTACCTTGAGGATAATAGGCTGTAGAGTGGCCCAAGGTAATATGAAATTTATGGCAAAAATTGATCAATTTTTTGGATTTGAAGGTAGCAGCGTTGTTAGTGATGATTTTCTCAGGGCAGCCAAATCTAGAAAGGATATTAAACTCAAGGAATTGGATAATGGTGGAGTCATTGGCTTGCCTACATGGGATGGCCTCAATCCACTTGGTGAAATAATCGATAAAATTCTCCAATGAAGTCAAGACCCCATTGTTGAAAAGGATTTTCAGTTGAGATGAGATTAAGGGGCAAAGGAAATAGCTTTCTTTTTCCTTCAAAGATTTGGCATTGGTGACATGAAACAACAAATTTCTTGACATCTGCAAATAGAGAGGGCCAATAGTAACCAGCCCTTAAAATCTTGTCAGCAGTAGACTTCCAATATAAATGTCCTCCACAGTCTCCTGAATGAAATTCTTTCATGATATTGTTATTTTGGTTCATAGTCAAGAAATTAAGTAATATGCCTTCATGATTTTTCCAGAATAAGGCACCATCTAAGACAAAAAACTTTAAAGCTTTCATTTTCAAAAATCTTTTCTTGGTTCTGGACAATCCTGGGGGAGCACACAGGTTTAATAATACAAAACAAATATCAACATACCATGGGGATTGCAAAAAGGTTTCACTAATCTGTGGAGTCGCCAGCTCCTGTTCATTGTCCAGTTGGTTAATATCTAAGGCTTGAAGATTTGTTTCGAACTTGAGTTTGGCTAAACCTTGTCCCTTTATCAGCTTGGCAGGTTTTATTTCTATGTCATATTCAAGAATGCTAGCAATCCACTTGCCTATCTTGCCTTCAAGTCCCTCTTGAGTTAATATTTCTTTTACAACAGAGTTTGGGACATAGGCAATCACATGGGAGTATAAAATATAAACTCTAAAGTCTTTAATGGCCTTAACAAGGGCATAGGCCTGCTTCTCCATGATTTGGTACTTTAAGGGTGCATCTCTTAAGGCTCGGCTGAAAAATGCGATTGGATTTTCATTTCCTTGATCATCCTTTTGCAAAAGGACCGCCGCTATGGTGTGCTCAGATGCAAAAGAGAAAATGATAAAATCTTTGTCAAATTGTGGACTTGTGAGGACAGGCATTTGAGTCAAGGCAGTTTTGGTACTCTCAAAAGCTTGTTTGGTTTCAAGAGACCATTTTACCTTGGCGTCCTTCTTTAACATACTACTTAACAGTCTTATCAGCTCGGCCAGATTTGGAATAAATCTCCTTAGGAAATTGATCTTCCCTAGGAATGCTTGTAACTCTTTTATGTTCCTTGGATATGGGATTTGCAAAATGGCTTGGATCCTTTCCGGATCTATTCTAATACCATCCTTGGAGATGATATGTCCAAGTAATTTTCCTTCTTCAAGGCCAAAGAGAGACTTCTTGGGATTCAAGGAATGCCATATTTCCTACATGTCATGAATATTTGCCTTAGGTGTTTGAGGTGCTCTTGATCAGATTTGGAGAAAGGGGTTAAGTCATCAAGGTAGACAACTAGGAAATCATGGATTTCCTTGGCAAATGCAATGTCCATTGCCCTTTGAAAGGTGGCACCAACGTTCTTTAGTCCGAAAGGCATTTTAACATACTTAAATGTTCCCCACGGTGTGGTAAAGGCTGTCTTGTCTTGGTCATCCGGGTGAACAAGTATTTGATTGAAACCTGAAAACCCATCTAGCAAAGAGATTCTAGATGATCCCACTACTCTTTGCAGGATACGGTCCATCTTGGGCAAAGGATAGTGGTCTTTTAGGGAGACTAGGTTTAAGTTTCTTAGGTCCACACATAGTCTAATCTCACCTGTCTTCTTTCTTGTGGGAACAAGATTCGACACCCATTCAGAAAATCTAATGGGTGCTATGATACCTGCTTCAAACATCCTCTTCACTTTTTTCTCAATCACGGGGAGAAGCACAGGATTGATTCTCCTAAGTTTTTGTTTGAAGGGCTTTTGGTTTGGTTTTAAGGGAATGGTGTGTTGGATTACTGAGGTGTCATAGGACTTCAAGTCCTCATAACTCCAAGCAAATACATCTTGGAATTCTTTGAACAAATCCACATATTTTTGTTTTTGATCAGGTGGCATATTTTTGGACAATTTAATCATTTTGGGCTTCTCTGCTGTCCCTATGTTGTGTTCTTCTATAGCAGCGTTTAAAGGCTCCATTTTTGGCTTTTTGGGGACATCATTAGCATCGAACATATCTTCTAATGGGGTGAGGCCAGCAGGGAGAAAGTTATCCTTCATATCAATGATCTCGGCCTTTGTTTTGGGTATTTCTTCCAAATGCATTCGTTTCAGCTCTTCTATGTTTACATTGTCAAAAACAGTTGGGTTTAGCATTTGTTTGGCTGTTATAGCTGTTACAACCTGCTGATTTTCATTTGTTTGCTGTTGTTCATCCGTCATAGTATCTATGTCAATGTTTAGGCTTGCAAATTCTTGCTGTAAGGTAAGAAAATTGTTGATTTGAGCATCATCCTCAAACACTTGCCAGTGTTTAATGTTATTTGGGACAACTGGCCTATGTTTTATCTTAGCAGTGAAATGGTGATTTGGCTCAAAGGGAAGCTTGAATGTGCTAGCAAAAGTGGCTAGGATGTGAGCATGAATGTTATGATTTCTTGAAATCTTGGCAAGATTGGATTCAGTGAATGCATTAAGTATATTAGTGGCAGCAATCCTATAGGCCCTCATTCTATTGTCATTAGTAACAAAGTTACCTTTCATTTGTTGGATTACTAGGTCGGAATCACCTAGAATAGACACTTTGGCAGCTCCTAAAGCTTTGAGCAGCTTAAGGCCTAAGAGGAGTGCCTCATATTCGGCCATGTTGTTGGTGCATTTGAAATTCAGCCTATATGCACGACCTTGTGCATGATTGTTATGTGTATTATGAATCCATATCCCTGCCCTTGCTCCTAACTTATTAACAGAACCGTCAAACTCTAAATACCATGTGATTTCTTGCTGGTGGTTAGCATTAGGATTTTCAGTCATTTTAGGATTGGGCAGATTTGACTTTTCTATTTGGGGAGATTGTTCTTGTATGCTAGTTGCATTGGTTGTTTTGACAGTTTCACGGGCATGGGCAACTAATTCCTCATTTATGCATGCTTGCTACTTTAAAGCCAAATGTTTGGCATTAGTTGGAAGACTCTTATCATCATTAAACAGAATAAAAGAATCCATATCAGAATGGATTGAGTAAATTGGAAAGTTTTGGGGCTTTTCCTCACTACTTACCACATATTTCATCAGTGTTTCTCTATACAGTCTCTTAGGTTGCCCGAAGACTGATATAGTGGCATAAGAGAGGTCTAATTGGAGAGATCTTTGGAGTTTTACTCCCCAAGATCTTGATAGGAGCATGCCATACTTTGGTGGTATGTCAGCAACCACCACGTCCATTAGGATTGTCTTGTTGGGAAATTGGACTAAGGAGACACATAAGTCTTTGATTAAGCCTAGACACTTGACCTGGCTTGAGTCAAAAGAGAATAGATCTTTGTAGGGTCTTGTGACATCAAGGTTTAGTTTCTCCATTACAGCTTTGGGCATAAGATTGTGTAAGGCACCTGAGTCAAACATAGCATTATGCAAGATTTTGTCATGTATGTGCAGACTGATATAAAAGGGTAGAACAGATCCATATGTTGATTTTCCATTAACTTCTGGACCGAACAACAGCTCAGGAGTATCATCTAAAACATTTACACTGTCTTTGACCTCTGGCATTTGAAGTGATTTTTGAATTTGTTGCCTATGCACATCATGCTTGGCAAGTTCTGAGAGGGGGATGGATATCTTAATTTTTCCAATCTTAGTTTCTAGGTTAAATGGTTTCTCGAGTAGAATTTTTGCATTAGCAGTAGCCGATTTCTCCTTTTCAAGTGTATTTTTTGTGTTTCCCTTTTGATTGTCAGCGTTATGGTGAATGATGGTTCATGGTATTTCTGTTTTGGGAAGATTTTTAGGAGTAGTGTTCAAATTTTCTTCTGAGGAAGGAGGAGGCAAAGGCTGATCAAAAGTAGGCTACATGTCTATTATGTCTTCTACAGTCACTTGATGCAGGTTTGGGACAGTTGTATCAGCTGTTTCTATTACAATAGCCTTACCTTTAATCTTGTTGGGCTCTTTCCTCTCTTTTGATTTACTAGATACAGGGATATCAATGGTTCTAGTTCTCAACTTATATTGTTTGTGGACTTCATACACAACAGAATCATAGCCTTGTTTAAAATCAAAAGACTCTCCAGACTTAGTCTGAAACTGATTTATCTCATGTTCATCTTGGTCTTCTTTTGATAGGAAAACTGGTTGGTCATTTTTCAAATCTATCAAGTTCATGTGAGTCTCCTCTGTTGGCTCACTAGATGTGGATGCTTCTATGTAGTTTTCTTGGAAAGGAGGCCTAATATCATGGTCGGGACTAGCCCTTCCAACATTTAGGTTTTGATTCTTTTTGAAATTTGGGTTCCTTATGGTATTTGGCTGATGTCCTTCCCATGACGATTTCCTCTCAACACTCTCTACTCTGTCTCCCAGCCTATGCATGCTATTGATAATAGCATCTAGCTTTTGATCTAAGGCTAAGGGTTCTTCCTTGAAGGTGGTTCTTCTCTCTGTTCTATCTCTGTTTCTTTTGGCAATTAAATTTTCTTCCACAGTGACAGCCACATTTTGCATTTCAGCAAGGCTGTTAGGGGCTCTTTCCTTTAACTGGTAGGCCATATCTGGGTCAAATCCATCATGGAATTTATACAAGGCTAGGTCAGGTGGAGGTCTTAAGTTCTGCGGTATTGCATTATAGACATTATTGAATCTTGCACAATATTCCAAACAGTCCCTTGAGGGCCTCTTTTAATTGTATCGTATTCAGCTAATATGTGCAAGGGGTCTTTCTTTTTCTCCCATATGTTGATAAATGATTGGTATAAGGCTTCTGGGTCTGCTATGGAATTGGCTGGGAGCGCTCTAAACCAAGTCCTGACATCTCCTGTCAAACTTTGGACAAAATTTTTCATTCTCACACTATCATCATCAATCTCATATCTTTCAAAGTAATCCTGCATTTTCTTTGTATGCTGAAGGGATGTGCAGGCACTTGTGCCATCAAAATAAGTTATCTTAGTCTGGTAATCCTGAGGCATAGCCTCGGGATTAGCAGGCAACTGTAAAGGTGCATATTTATTCGCCATATTTATAGGGACAAGTGGAACAACAGGGATAAATGGAACAATGGGAACAACTGGGATAATAGGAGTAGCGGTATGTGTAGTGAATGGAGGTGTGGAGACAATGCTTGGAGAGGTGGATGATGAACAAGGGGAAGTGGGGGTTGAGTGGAACAAAACTTTAACAGGGGTTGGAAAAGAGCTAGGCTGAATTGTTTCAGGACTAGAAGCAGTAAAGTCTTCTTGTTTATGCTTGTTAAGGTTTCTAGGGATCAAATTTGGATTTTCAAAAACAAATGGAGGATGTGGGTCTGGATTTGATCTTGTATAACGCAAATTCTTCTTGGGAGCCAACTTCAACTTCTTTTTTAGGGATATCTCATGAATGTAAGGGTTAGAATGAAATTGTTAATGGTTAGATTCTTCCTCAGTGGAACTTCGGACTGGCTTTATGGGATTATCTGAGGATGGTCCCCAGTGGAGTCGCCATTATGTTATCACTCAGGTTGTCTCTTTTGACTCCTGAAGGGATACGAACCACAAACCAAGCTTTGGACTGCAGGTCCTAGCCTACTAGCAGTCAGAGAGGGCTCTCTCTTTAGGATTTAGCTTTGTTTAAGGGATGATTTTAGGCTAGTTATAGGGTTCACGGGGTTTTGTTTGTGTTTTGGTGGGAAGCTGGGAAGGAGGATGCTTTCAAGTAGAGTGGCAATGCATAGTGTGGTAGGCTTCAAACCTTTGGGCATGGAGTCATGGAGTAGGATTGCTAGTGTGTTTTCTTGGTCACAAGAGGAAATGAGGAGCAGGATAGCTTCTTACGAAACAATATTCGAGCTAAATGGAGATGAATTGAATGCTAAGAATCGAGAGGCAACAGAGAATCTCTCAATCAGGTTAGCAGAGGGAAGATGAAATGAGCCATATTTAGGAGGAGCTAAGAATTCCTAAATAAGAGTCGTTCATATGTGAATTAGAGCAAATATGAGCCATAAGGAATCCATATTTATGCCTAAATCAAGAGGAAAACATGAAGAAGCCATAGAAACTGAGCATAGAGTGTAGCTAGGCAAATTCTAAACCAATCTTTAGTTCCGTGACTTGAGCATATATGAAAATTGAAATAACAGAGGTAAGAAACACTTATTGATTCATATAGCAGCACAAGAATTCCATCATTCACTCTTCAGAACCATTAAAACACATCAACAGTCCGTTCTCCAAGCTTTCAACAATCTTTGATTAAGTGAAACATATCAGTTACAGAATGAGTCTCTTCTCAAGTAAGTTCATCCACCAACCAACAACCGACCCCTTAAACAGTGAATTGGGGTTGTTTATATAGAGAAAGATATGAAAAAATATCTATTACCGCTGACCTAAACAGGCCCGCGGGAAATAAATTCTTTTAAACTAAACTTGTGCTGAAAATAAATGCAAGATAGTAACTTAAGCTGCGTCGGAGGCAACCACATCAAAAATGAGTTAATTTGGTGCCCTTGGTGGCTCAATGCAATGCTTCTACAATAACTGTGCTTTGGGCTTTGATCCACTGATCTTGTGGCTTTAATGTGCGTTAACTGCGATTTGAGAGCCTTCAATAGCTCAGAGCTGCCTTGTTGACTTTACTGGGGGACTCTTCAATGTTCATCTGCTTCGAGCCGCTAAAAAAATCTTCACTGATACTCTTTGCCGCATCCTAATACTCTTTGACATGAAATTTGGCTTTATCTGTCTTCTGGTACTCAAAACTGTTAAATCGCTCCTTTTTGGCTCCTTTCGGCCAAAAATAGCTGCTGCAAACCTGCGCTGGACATAGGCTTTCCAGTTTTGCCCTTTTTTCTTAGCGATGCATGATTAGCGCTAGGCGCGCATCAAAAACTGCCTCAGTTTCTTATTCCGGGCATCCTTTGCTGCGATTTCGTCTTCTGCGCCCTTTGGGTGATGACAAAATGGCCTAAAATGCATGAATTCCCTTATTGGGAGTGAGCGCTAGAAGAAAACCTTGTAAAAATGGTCATTTTCTTTGAAACAGACAAAAAGCCCATTAATAAGCAAAAAATTGTAAAAATTTGGGGCGGGAGTGATCACTTTTTATTGGATTAAATCTGGGTCGTTGGATGAGCGGGCCTAAATGGGCGGCTATGATTTCTTCGGTATTTTGGCAATCGGCGGGGAAACGAGCATACACATATTTGCGATCTCCGAAATGGGCGATCGCCGAAATTATCTGGACCATTGATCTGGGCGGGATGATGGACGACCATGGTTGCATCGGTGTTTGGTATATGCGGCGAAACAGGAAATTGCTATGCGGAGGGCTCCCGATAGCGATATCTCATCGGTGGAGAGGTCGGGGGCTTATATACATGGCACAAAACTTTGCGATATGCCGATGCGAAGTAGCGATCAGCGATAAACCATCAGGAAAACATATATATGGGCCAACATTGATCGATGCCCCCTCTCGACTGCAATATCGCATAGGATGGGGTCCCAAAGGAAACTTTTTGAATTGGAGCAAGGCTTTTTTACTAAAGGTAATCTTGTGAAGTCGGAGGGAGGTTTCTTCATGGAAAGGAGGGCTTTTATGATTCGACAAAGGGTCTTTATGGCCTTAGAATGATTTTGGGTGTTTTAAAAGTTTTTTTAAGGCACAGGAAGGGGTCTGAAAGCTTGGAATGACGGATTTCATGCCTTGGAAGGAATCCACAAAGCATTAGAAGATGGTTTGAAGGTGGCAATGAGGGTTCTTGCTGAGTTTCAGATAAACTTAGCAATTCCCAAGTGTACTTATGGTTATTTTTCAACTAGGGGGAGGGGATAAGTATTTAGGGAGGCTATTAACATAGTTTTAGTTGGGGTGGGGGGGGAAATAGATAGGGAGCTACATAATAGAATTAGTGGTTAATATGACAAATGATAGGAAAGCACTAAGTATGAGATATTAGGCTATTTAGGAGGAATGAGACTCCTGGAGGAAGTATGGACATTCCTTGAGTAAATAAGATCTTTACCAAGGCAACTGATATGGAGAATTATGAGACTGAGAGATGTCAAGCAGATCTTGACCTCTTTAGGGGAAGTTAGTGAGTGATTTGGGGAAGAGGAAAAAATGGGAAGTTAGACATGCCTCGCTTGAAGTCCTTCAAATGGAAAAGTGCCTTAGACTTGTGATCTAGATAGATATGATACTTGAAAACATGAAATGGATCACGTACCATGATTCTGCAACCGTAAAACTACTTACCCAGCCTACTTACCCAGCATTTTTTCTTCCCTTTGGTTTGGGTGCACTTGAACTAGCAAACCCAACTTTTCATTATTTTCTTCTTGTTGTCCTCCTATCTACATCTACACTTATTTCATCCAGGGGCTCAGATTAAGCTGTTGAGCACCCTTATTTCTCTACCTATCTACAAATCTACCAAGATTAAGCTGTTTGGACAGATAATGATTCTCTATGTTCTACAATAGGAAATTGAAACCTAGGGAGGCCAAGATTAAGCTGTTTGGCCTTCCCTTAACTGAAAACTTCATCAAAAATGGATTAGCTCATCAGAATGGAACAAAGCAGTGGCATTTAGACTGGTGCACTTTCGTAACCTCTTCTAGGGAAAATGGAACAAATATGGAGCATTGCAGGATGCAAAGAACGACGTATTTGGCATGTAAAAATGCCGATCATGAAAGATGAATACCTGCTGTAGCAGGAGGCTAACAGGCCCCATAGGATTGTCATGTAGCCTTGTCATAACATTTCTTATAAGCATCAACCAAAACATTGTGATGTCCATACAACCCCCGGACACGATATGAAATTAAAATCCAGTTTTAAAAAGATATTGCGTCCATTCATAGATCAGAATTTTTGTTGGGGCATATGTTTAAAAGTTTTGATGTCCTGGATTTGATATGAAATTAAATCCACATAATAAAACTATCGGGTTCGTTCCATATCACACATCAAAATAGCGAAAATGTTACATCCCATACTTGTTTCAAATCTTCCAATCTTCGATCTTTGATATTCCCAAACCTTCGATCCCTGATAAACTTCCCGCTACTTATATCGGATCTTTCATATCACGATTTACAATTGGTTGTTATCTTTTCACCCACGCAATATCAAATCTCCAATCAAGGACCTCCGATATCCCTTCTCGCTTATATTTTAGCCGTTACATTTAAAGGCCTAGCAGAAGGTGAGAATATCGCGTGTTTCAAAAATACAGGCATAATATTTCTCCGATATTTTTCTCTGATGACATTTATGTGTGCAGAAACTCTGGAATTTATGTTTTTCACTTAGCGATATGAGTAAATAATCATATTCTGCCTCTCATTGGTGCAACTGGAATAAAATTCTTATACTCATTAGTTATAATTTTCTATAAACGGAGGAAAATTCACACGAAACACTTACAACCAATGATCTTATCCATGACTTTATATATGCTTGTTCTGAATCTTACAATTTCCAAATTGAGTAGAATCACAACATCACAGTCATTCATATTATTTTCCCTTTAGTCACATTTGTTTTTTTCGAAGGGACTCACACCCTATTTGAGAGCTTGGATGTATTATAATCATAATTCCAACAATCCAAGTATTCATTGATTAGGATAACCTTCTAACTATAGGGATATACATTCTTCATGATGTATGCACATTGACAATATTTTACTCTTCTCGGCAATCTGTTTGGTTAATGGAAAATTTCATCACGTGTGTTTCGTTTATGTTTTTTCTTTTGACTCATTATTCGATGCAAATTTTGTCATCTCAATCATATTTTAGTGAGCATCTTCATTTTCTTTTGAAGGCACTCTTGAACAACCACTAAGGTAATGCAACAATTGATAAGAAATTTGAAACAGGAAAAGGTAAGGAACGATGGTTAATTCATTTTTGAATTATCTTTTATTTGAAGTTTTGATATTTCACTCCATGCTTATCATATAAAGATTCAAGTCCTCTTCATACACATAATTGGTACATTATTTGAGATTTTGAATCAATTTCAATCCTTTGGGCTAATATAAATTTGGAATGGAAAAGCAAAGAGAACAATCATCATTGCAATTCATTAAGAAGCATATCTTCATTCTCATTTTTTATGGATGTGGCTTAATTCCGATTCCTTGAACAAGAAACAATGTTTTCTTCTAGTTTATTGTTTGTTTTAGCATAAATTTAATAATTGATGATTTTGGGTCAATAAGATTTCAGTGAATTCAACTTCTTGATGCTTTTAATTCTATTTAAAAGAAGAAGTTATCTTCTCTTGGAGAAATTGTATCTCTTGGGTAAGATTAAATGAAATTCTCCAATGGTAAGTTTCATATGCCCACATTCATTCATTTCCATTTCTTTATTTTTTAGTTTCAATTTTGTTTCAAATTTTGTATTAATCTTAACTCTGTTTTGCAGTTCTTCATAAAACTTTTCACGCCTCCACTAGATCAGATTTAAAGCTCATTCTCCTTTTTTTTGGTTTGCTTTCAAGTTTATAAAAGAAGCAGTAATGATCCTCATCTAAGTAGCTAAACTGGGAAGTTTCTAAACCTTTGGTACTTTTCTTTATGCATTTATTTTATTAGAAAGTGGTTAAGATTCTTGTATGGAGGTTTTTCTTTGAAACAAGAAAATTGGCAGCAAACAAAGATTTCTTATTTAGCATATCATCTATCATCACTGTTATTCACCCTCTGCATTTTGAGAGCTTCATTTCTTATAACTGTACAAGATAAAAAAATTTAAAATATCAACATAAAAAGAAATATATATATATATGCTTATCTTCTTTTACTTCTTTTGTTGAGACTTTCATATAAGTAGTCTTGTTGGAGTTTATATTTTAAATTTATATTTTTCTTTTAGCTTTTACTTTCTTCATTTTTACATTTTTTTAGAGTTTACTGACTTTTTTTTCATACTTTAGTTTGGAGTTATTTTCCTTTTACTTTCAATTATGATTTGATTTTGGTGATTCCGCCATGATTTATGCGAAAGCTGGCATACAAAGGACAATTTTTAACTCTATCTATTTTAGTGAATTTCATTTATCATTAAAGACATAGGTTTATGGAACCATAAAACCATCTTGTTTTAAATATTTCTCATGGAGAAACACACATCCTTACTAAGTAATATAGTTTATCTTTGGCAAGGAAAGCACTGATTTGAGTTTAACACAATGGATCCCTCCTACCCCTCCACTTTATAGAAGCCTTTGATTCATAATCGCGGGGAAAGAATTTGGAGTCAACATTATGAAAGTATTATATCCATTAACATAAGTCTTTATTACCATCCCACCTCTTTCACTTAAGCACATTATAAATGACAATCTTGCAAAATGCACTTAGCAAAAGGGTGATTAAATAGGAAGTATGAGAAATACAAGTAAACTTGTAAGGCTATGGATGCTCACTAACAGTGAGACTAGGCTTGTATGACATAAATTACAACTTTGTAAGGGTACTGTTCAGGCTCCCTGGAAGCGAAGCGATGTTAGCGACCATTCATAAAAATAAATATATGCTTTATCAAAAAAATCCTATCTGTACCTTCTTCTATTTTTCATATGAGGTAACTTTAGAATATATTTTTCCCAAAATTTGGATTCGTGACCTTTACTCAAATCTTCTTTGAGCACTTTTCTTTACAAAATAATATTGCTTAATCTATTTATGTGGAACCCATGAAAATGTTTTATTGTTAGATGATTTCGTGAACTCCATTATTTTTAACCTTCCGGTAAATTAAAGTTCATTATCTTTAACCAGAAATATCTAGTTCTTCCTAGTGTGTCAACATTCTTGTAGGGAAAACCCAACATCCCCCATTTTTCACTTATTTTCTTCAAATAATAGGGACCCTTTACATTAATTTTTGGCTAAACACCTTTTATGATTCTCATTTACTTAATTTTCTTACAATTTTTCCAATTTTTTTTGTCGGATTTCTATTCACTGTAAATATTAACTCCTAATTAATTTTTATTAATTTTTCCATTTTCACTAACTGTCCTACAAAATGACTTAGCCAAATCATAGAACAGTTAAAAAATGCATTTTCGGGATCTCGGTGATTTATTCCAATTTTTTATTTTAAAACAAATTGTCGAACCCAAAATTTCGAAATTGCAAAGTGTTTGTTGTTCATTTTGTAGAATTTTTAGTTCCATATGGGCCCCACTTCAAACCACCTCTTCTTTTTCAAAACCCAATTTAAAAAACGCCAAAATAAAATTGTTGATCTAAAAATTCCAATTTTTAAAAATCGTCGATATTTCGATATCGCATATTGACGTATCGGCATTTTTTATTAAGTTCATAATTGTCTGATATAAAAATCGACGAATATTATGCGACTCCTGCTCTGTCCTCCCGCTTATGTCACACTCACCTCACTCCACCCTCCACCTCACCTTCCACTCTTTCTCCATTAACTCCATTCTCATGTGAGTTTGGTTGGTTAAGAATTGGATTAATATGGTTTTATTCTAATAAATGAATTATATTTTTATTATAATTAATTTATATTATATTTATAGTATTAAATTATAATTTGATATAATATAATTATATTTTAATTAATTTTTAAAATCATTTATTTTATTATTTTAATTATGTTAATAATTAATTTAAAATTTTTAATTAAAATTAAATTAAATTATTTGTATTAATTAATAAATAATTATAATTTAATTTAAGATTAGAATTTAATTAAAAATTTTGATTTTTAGCCTAGGCAACCATTTTTTTCCGAATTTTGGTAGTTTTGACTTCCCAACTTTAGAAGCTCATAGGTTGAGTTTTACTTGGCCAATTGAGGCTCAGGATGGCTTGTTGGATAGATATAATCATGGAGAATAACTATGAAGTGGTTTCATAACCAGATTTGATCATTTAATGGATCTAAAATTCAACATAAGATCAAACTCCAAATTTTTAAACAAAACTAATTTTCTAAGTTTAATTTTCTGCATTTTCATTTGCCCACAACTTCTACTAAATGCAGTTCCATTCGTCTATGTTCTCCTTCATCAATCAAATCTTCACATGAATCAATAGAAAGCTCCATTTTAGTTTTATTTTGTAATTGAGTTTTGATTGGATATGTTTTATCTTCCAGATTTAGTATTTTGATTTAAATTTGCAATTTAATTAAATTGTGATTGGTTTTTGCAGGGAAATATTTTGAAGAGGTAAGGAGAAGAATATTTCAATCAATAAGATTACTCCATAAATAGAAGAGTAGGTTTTGGGCTAATCAAAATTGATTGAGCATAACTACTCTTCAAATAACTTCCCTATTGAGAATTCTTTTTTTATAAATACTAGATTGTAGAATGTATTGAAGGGCTTCTCTTCTATGCAATTCTAGAATTCTTAAAAGCACTATTGTAATGAGGATTTAGATTTGTAGGTGAGAGGAGAGAAAATTTTAGATCAAGGGGATTATTGAGGATTTTTCTTTTGCATTCTAAATTATGTATGAAGGGCAGAGCTTGCATTATTTTAGTTCTTATTTTAACAGTAGAAGTTCAAAGCATTGTAAAGGATTGTTAGAGACCAGAGCCAGAGAAACATATTCAATAAATTGGTATTTATAATACTATTGTTTTAAATACTAGTTTCATTCTATGATGGCAGAAATGTGTTATTTTATTAATATTTGTGCACTATTGTCAATGTGAGTAATTTGTCTCAATAATATGTTATTATTTATCTCTGCGCTTGTGGGTTGAATTCTCATTTCTAAGTAACTATTTTCTCAGAAATATGTCTTTTAATTTTGATTTAACAAACAGTAATATTATGTGAACTATTTCCTTATATTATTATTTAATCACTCAAGTTTCTTATTTGATAATCATCGTCATTTTGTGAACTACTTCCTAAATCTTGTTGATTGATTATCTCAATTAAGAGATCTCTGAACATAATGTGTTTTGTTATTCACAATGTAAATTAATTGAATTACTTCATTAGCTTGATATTCATTTTAAGCTGGACATTTTTTAAATCCCAATCATTTAAATATTATGCTCTCGGTTGGGTTAGATCTATATCTGCCTAATAGAGATAGGATTAGGATACTTTTCCTTTTTCTTTGAATTTTAGGATAATTTTGAATTTAGATTTAATTCTATATTTCTAGAAGTCATCTTCCCAAAGAGGCAAACTTTAGTTGTGGCTAGGCTGAGCTCTTAATCAGTGTAAGGATCACTTTCTTGTATGCTCAGCAAAATAGCTGATTTGATGTCTCTTCTCTATTGGTAGATGAAGGTCATATTTTAAACCATTGGAGATAGAGAAAAGGTTGCTAGACCTAGTTTAACTAATCAAAACCACCATTTCAATGGAGAAGGAGTTTTTCTAATGTTCGGACCGGGTGGTCTCCCTTATAGTGTTGTAGAAAGATAATTTTGAGCCTTCAACAGGCCACACATTTGATCTCATGGGCTTCTAAGAAACACCTCATTTTCTTAATATCTCTCGCAGAAGCAGAATATGTAGCAACAACTATAGAATCATGCCATGAAATATGGCTAAGAAGGCTATTGAAAGATGTTGCACATGTGGAGAAGGATCCAACTTCTATTTTTTGTGATAATAGCTCAATGATTGCATTGTAATAGAACCATGTATTTCATTGGAAAAGAAATCATATTGACACTCGATATCACTTCATTCATGAATTGTGAACAACGGTGACATATCTCTTCAATTTTGTGGATAAATTAGCTAGTGAATATCTATACCAAACCATTGTGAAGAATTATTTTTGAATTCCAGAGATAACACTTTGGCATTGTGAGTGCTAATGAATGTAACAATTGAGATTAAAATGGAGTTTTAAAATATAATCTCTTTTGTTAACCGAGTTAGCTGGATAGTTAGCTATTAATCCTAGATATTTCTGGAGAATTGCTACTCCTCGATATTTCTAGAAATGTGTTAGTCTTAGATATTTCTAGAAAGTTGTTAACCCCATATGATTCTAGAAACATGTTAATGTATTATAAAAACTTTTATTTAATAGTGAGAAGGGTAAGCCATGTCTCATGAGTTTCTAATAAATATTTTTTTCTTTGCTTATAACTTTTAAGAAAAAAACCATTTTATAAAAGTTAAAAAAAAAGACAAAAGTTTTACATAAATTTGATGTTATAAATTTTCAGTTACAATAGAATAAAAAGTAAATTTAAAAATAAAAATAAAGAAAGAGTGACGATGTCATAACATAGATCTACCAATTTTCCTTAAATACTATAACGTGCTAACTCATCCCTTACCACCTAACTAACTACCTTAATTCAATTGATAAAGTGGAAGAAATAAATAAATTATATCCATTTTGATACAGTGTTTGAAGGTTCAAATATCCAACATCGAAATCATTCTTCGTTTCCAAAAGGAGAACAATTTCATGAAAATAACAACTAAAATTAGAGAGTCGACTCTACATATAGCGACTAGTTAAGTCGTTAAATCTACAATCTCCTCTTGCCTCGTGTCTATTGAGTTGAGCAGTGAAAGCATAACCCGCAAATAAACTGAAACTACAGAAAATAATGGAAAATAAACAAGATAGCAGAAAAATCAAACACAAAGATTGACACAATGTTTTACATGGTAAAACCATTCTTGTGAGGGAAACATCCATGGGGCAATAATAATCAGTATTCTTATTATTGAAGGGAGATTTACAATAGCCAACTCACATGCATACATTATCCAACCATTCAACCCACTCTCCATTCGTTTTATGTTTTATTATTGTCTCTATAGGCTTACATGCATGAATAGCAACCTGTCAGACTATTTCTAAATCCATCCACAACTTTTAAAGAAATTACATAAGAAGCGTTTTACATTAAACAAAAAAGTTCCTTTTATATGTTGTTTCCAAAAAATTAGATTAGGAAAAGCAAACCAACCCAAAGGAACAAATTTTAGCTATTATCCCAAGAATATAAGGAAATAGATGGAAACTTTTAACAATCTCCACCTTGACAATAATTTACCTAACATATCATGCCCAAAATATTCATCACCTTCCTCACAAGCCAAGAGAAGCTAGGCACCATTTTAGCTTCTCTGACAAGACTGATTTTGTGAACATGTCTCCACAATTTTGATTTGTATGGAATTTTTCCAAAGCCACCACTCTACTTTCATCAATAACATGTCTTAAAAAATGGTATTTAACAGGTACATGTTTTATCTCACAATCATAAGTTGGATTCCTCGATAAATGAATATCACTTTGACTATCACAAAATACTTTCACCTTGTCCTTCATCCTTCCAAACTCACCTAGAAAACCTTTTAATCAAATTTCCTCTTTGCAAACATGTGAGACAACTATGTATTCTGCCTTAGTAGTGGAGACAATAACTATGTTCTCAAGCTTTGACATCCAACTAAGAGCTCCACCTAAAATTGTAAAAACATATCCAAAAGTGGATCTCTTCTTGTCCTTCATTTTGAAAGTCCTAGCCAACTGAGCCTTTAACCTATTGATCTCAACCATTTTTTTTCTTGCTACAATCATATCATCAACATATAAAACCAAAATAACGAATATGCCATATTCCAACTTTTGAAAGTAAACATAATGATCATACTCACTTCTAGTATAATTGTAGCTTATCATGAAGGAATCAAACTTCTTGTACCATTTCTTGGGAGATTGCTTCAGGCCATACAATGAATTCTTGAGTTTGCAAAAAAACCTCTTGTTGAGATTTTAAACAAACCCTTATGGTTGTTAGTTATATATATATATATATATATATATATATATATATATATATATATATATATATATATCTATATATATATATATATATATATAATATATATATATATATATATATATATATATCCTCATCCAAATCTACATGTAAGAATGTTGTTTTAACATCTAGTTTCTCTAACTCTAAATAAAGTAATGCAACTAATTCTAACACAACTCTAATTGAAACAAGCTTAACAATTGGTGAAAAAATATCATGGAAATCAATACCTTTCTTTTGAGACTATCCTTTTGTAGCGAGTCTTTCTTTGTACTTCTAAACAATATCATCAACTCCTTTATTCAATTTGTAAGCCCACTTGCAATCGCCAACTTTCCCTATCCTTAGAAAGTTCCACCAAATCCCATGTCTTATTTCTTTGAAGGGCATTATTTCCTCTTTCACTGCTACTTTCCATTTATCACTATCAGATAATTCCATTACTTCCTGATAACAACTAGGTTCTCCATCATTAGAAATCAAAGTAACAGATGTAGAGAAATTTAGTTAACTGGAGTGGCACTAGTTGAGTGCACTAATGCATCAATTGATTGTTAACTCACTATTAGTTCCTCAAACAGTTTGGAACTAATTTAACTAGACTTAACTCAATCAACTAAGTTAACTAATTACAACTCATACTTAACTCATCTTGGACCCCTATAATTTAGGGAGAACATATAAATGACTTCAGAAAGACTTCCAACTCGAAATTCCTAAGTTAATTAAACTTAATTAACTCTTTATAAGTTTCTATGAGAAAATAATTACAATTTAATTCACAATTTAATTCAAGGACAAATTAAATTGGAATTTCTAGATTCTATTTTTAACATTTTTTGTTGCTATTTTCAACACTCCCTCTCAACAATAAAGGAATTCAACTAGATCCCAATCCTGAACCTTTGCAATGTTCTGCATGCAACACTTCTCTCGAGTGTTGTAACTCCAACAACTCCAGAAACAAAAAACATCGAACCTGAATCAAAATGATGCCTTTGTCATAAAATTCTCTAACTACTATTGCCTCTATCGATTGAAAACTCTACACTTCTGTTGACTCTGCCTTTCTGCACTTGTTTTCAACCCTCTCTACGCTCTTTAGTATTTGACTACTCTAGCCTTTGCCACTTTGATCTCTAATTGCATCAATCCCACTGATTCCTCCAGCTACTATGTACTTTGGGCTCCCATAGCAAGGTACAATCCATGAGATAAAACCACTCAATGGACCCTACCTAATTTCATCCCTCTTGGGACTATCACTTCAAATCGCCACACCTCACACCTCAATATATGGCTGCATGTGATCCCTATGCCAACTTGGCTCAAAATTCTCCCATACTGGATGTCTCTGCATGATTGGATGTGTCCACTCAGTCTCCTCTTGGCTTCTCCAATTGTGGCTGCTCGACAAATGTCTGAGACTTCTTTTGAGACTTCCTATTGTCTAATTGAGTGGATCTCTCCACTTGGTCTCCTCTCAGCTTCTCTAGTTGTGGTTGCTCCACAACTTCCTGAAGCTGCTTCCGATGCTTCCTCTGGGGCTTCTTGTTGAGAGGTAATTTACTCTCCCTCTCAACCTCCAAGTCTCTAACCTTTTCCTTGATCCTCAACACTTTGCATGCATATTGAACCTCAAGAGCATATAGATTCTTGACCCGTGCACTGATCTGTTTCACCTGTCTGTGGTGATGTGTCTAAGGAAAACCTTTCCCTTACAAAAAACCACATCATAACCATGGTCTTCCAATACTGCGACTAAAACAATATTCTTCTTTAGTCTTGGAACATACATCACATTTGTGATCTCGAGAGGGGAGCCAGACTCCCTCTGAAAGGTAACTATACTGATCCCGATAGCTCTATACCTATTGTCATCTCCAAACTCTATGCTCTGCTTAAGGTCTTTCTCCTCAAAACCACAAAAGAGATCTCTATTCCCCGTTATATGGAATGAGGCACCGCTGTCAAGATACCACACGCCTCCCAAGGCAGTGCCAGGCATGCATGCAATGACAGTGAAATCAAGTTCGAATTGTGAAGCTAGAGCCTCACCTATTGCCGTTATTGTCGGCTCCTTCTTGCTTGATTTCTTATTTGGGTAGTTCTTGGAATAGTGCCCATGCTTGTGACAGTGAAAACACTTAACTTTATTCAAGTACATCTTCTTTTCGCCCTCCTCATCTTGGGACTTCTTTCCCTTGGCCCACTTTTCCTTACTCGCTAAGGCACAATCCTCTTCCACTTCTTTGGAAGAGGTCCCATCTCTGGTGTTTCTCCTTATCTCCTCCGGCATAAAATCCGACCATAGTCATTCCCAATCTGGTAGGTTCTCCCAACCATTGACAGAGTCCTGATAACTATGCCCACTCTTTGGGAGTCCAAGAATGCAAGGATCACCATATCTTCCTCTGTCCCACCATCATGGATTTTTCTAGAAAATTTTTTGATTTTAAATTAGTGATATATCCCTCATCCGAACTCTGATTCGACCGATTTTGTTTTTTAATTTGGGTATTTTTTCACAAGGAATCCAAATCTGCTATTTTTTTATGAAATTTTTTCACAAATATATTCATATATTCTCTGCAAAATCGCGGCCCAAAAAACAATCCAACTTTGATACCATGAAGAAAATCCTGTAGATTCACAAGCTCATGCATTTTACTAAAGCACAGGATAAGGATCTACTTCTACTCTTTACAACGGAAGCACATAAAGATCCAGAAAATAATAATCTACAAGAGGAAGAACGTCAATGGCACATAACATAATAAATATACGGGGAAATCCACAACTCAAAACCCCACTATCTGTATTGTGTTAATCTGGAAAATCAAGATGAAATTACATTGCATTTTCTCTCTAGAACAATTCCAACACTCATCAAATTTAATCTCCAACTCATAAGCAAACTCTTGGCCAACACTTAGCCAATTCTCTTGCTCTCCAAGTCCCTATTTCCTTGCGCCCTTTGTCAAAGAATTCAGACAAATACAATATGCTTTTCTCAACCTTGAGCTTAACATGCACAAGTATTTCCTATCCTCCGCCTGATGAATTCCTTTGGCCAATGCTTAGCCAAATTACCAAGCCTCCAAGCTTCTAATTCTTTTCACAATTCCTATGGAGGATAGCCTGTATTTAAAGGAAAATAAAGCCTCTAAAAACTGTGCAATCCCTTAAGGATCATTTCCTAAATGCATGCACTATCATTGCAACTCGGAAAAGTCTAAAATAAATAGTACATTGTCTCTGCATTCTAGTCTCAACTGGGTCTTTCTCATAATCGACATGCATGAGTTTCTGCTGAGGGAATATTCAGTTAACTGGAGTAGCACTAGATGAGTGCACTAATGAATCAACTGAAAGTTAACTCATTATTAGTTCCTCAAATAGCTTGGAACTAATTTAACTGCACTTAACCCAATAAATTGAGTTAACTGAATATAAATCATACTTAACTCATCCCAGGCCCCTATAATATAGGGATAACATATACATGACATCAGAAAGACTTCCAAATCAAAAGTCCTAAGTTAATTAAGCTTAATTAAATATTTAAAATTTGCTATGAGAAAAGAATTACAATTTAATTCACAATTTAATTCAAGGACAAATTAAATTGGAATTTTTGGATTCTATTTTTAAAATTTCTTGTTACTATTTTCAACATACCTTTTAGGAAAATATATGATCCATGTAGATCTTCGTACAATTTGTTGGGGTATTTCCTCAGTTTCCTGAGAAATTTATGTGTCCTCATATACTTCTATCAAAGTTTCTTCATGAACATATTGATGATCCTCCTCCCTTGAAGATGATTGAGTTTCTAATTGAACTTGTTGAATCTATGGTACTTTTTTTTGTTTCATTTCACCATCTACATATGATTTTATGAGTGATGATTCATCAAATATGACATCTCCGTTAATGATTATTTTGTAGGTAGTAGGATCCCACAATCTATATCCCTTAACTCCATCACCATATCCAACAAAGATTAGTCTTTTTTATTTTGGATCTAGTTTAGAATGTTGATTTTTTGGAATAAGTGCATAGGCATCACAACCAAAAAATTTAATATTTGAAATCACAAGGCTGACTTGTACATACCTCTTATGGAATCTTAAATTAATTGCAATTGGTGGTGACTGATTTACCAGATAGCACGTTGTAAGAACTGCTTCTACCCACAATTCATTTTGCAACTTGGCATTACAAAGCATACTCCTTGCTCTTTCTAGAAGATGCATTCAGCAACACCATTTTGCTGATGAGTATAAGTCGTGGTTTTATGTCTTTCGATCCGAACTTCCTTGCAATAATTTTCAAATTCCTTTGAAGTAAACTCAGTTCCATTGTTAGTTCCCAAATATTTAATTAATCTGTCAGTTCTCTTTTCAACAAAGATCTATACTGCTTAAAAGCATCAAATAAATCAATGTTTCTTTTCAGTAAATAGATCCACGCCTTTCTAGAGTAACCATCTATAAATGTTACAAAATATGCAGATCCTCCAAAAGAGACCTTAGGAGATGGTCCCCAAAGATCTAAATGGATGTAATCAAGGATACCTTTATTAACATGTTTTCGTGTTTTAAATTTTTTTCTAAATTGTTTTCCATAAATACAATGCTCACATAAATTCAAATTCATAGATTTCAATCTTGGAAGTAACTTACGATCAATTAATACCTTCAACCTTTTCTCTCTCATATGACCCAAGCGTTGATGCCATAAACGAGTATAGTCACTTCACATGCTATTATTGAATGCTCTTTTTTTCTCCTTCCTTCTTTCTTATAAAGGTTCCCAAACCTTTTAGCCTTCATGACCACCAAGATGTCTTTTGTCAGCTTCATAACTCCACCTTGAACTATACATTTATTACCAACAGAATCTAACACTCCCAAAGATATTACGTTATTTCTAAGCTCGGGCACATGCCTCACATATGTTAACATTCTAACAGTACCATCATACATTTTAATTATGATACTACCAATCCCAACAATTTTGCATGTAACAACATTACCCATGAAAACTACACCATCATCAATAGATTGGTATGAAGAGAACCAATTCCTATGAAGACACATATGATGTGAAGCACCAGAATCTAGCGACCAATTATGATGATGTTGAGAAACAAGAGAACTGGACAATACCTCATCGACAACACCTGCACTAGTTTAAGCTGGATTAACTTCCTTTGTAGAGTCCTTTTTAGCATCTTGGTCCTTTCTTTTCCAACAATCCTTCTTAAGATGCCTTGATTTGTCACTGTACCAACACTTCAACTCACTCTTCTTGCCTCTTAACTTCGATCTTGATGTGTTTCTTAAATTCTCATATTTTCCTTTTGGTCGACCTCTTGCCACCATTTCTTTTGAGGTTGAGGTTTCAAGAATAGATTTCCATCGAGTTTCCTCAGACAATAAAACTCCCACAATATCATCAAAGTCAAGGGTATCGGTAGAACTAAAACTGATAGAGGTTACAAAATGATCCCAAGACTCAAGCATAGAACACAATAGTGTAGTTTCTTTGTCTTCCCCTTCAATATTTACATCTATACTAGAAAACTGACATAAAAAAGTATTGAAAGAATTAAAATGATTAGAGATCATTGTACCTTCCTTCTTCTGCAAACTGTATAATTGCCACTTGAAGTAGATTATTTTTGTCAAGGACTTTGTCATATAAAGGCTTTCTAACTTGGTCTGTAAGCCTTCAATTGTTTTCTCTACAACGATGTTAAACAAAACATCATTTGCCAAGCACAAAATAATACTATTGAGGGCTCTTGCATCCATGTCCTCCTAGTCATCATTATCCATGCCCACAGGTTTCTTTTCCCTGCCAAACAATGCATTTGCCACTCCTTGTTGCATGAGCATATCCCGCATCTTAACCTTCCATAGCTCAAAGCTATTACTCCCATTGAAATTTTCAATTTCAAACATTGCACTCTGCATCTTCGCCATTAACACAATTTTTTTCCAAAAGCTCTGATACCACTTGTTGAGTTGAACAACGAAAACATAACCTGCAAATAAATTGAAATTGCAAAAAATAATGGCTAATAAACAAGATAGCAGAATAATCAAATACAAATATTGACACAACGTTTTACGTAGTAAAACCCTCCTTGTGAGGGAAACATCCACGAGACAACGATAATCGGCATTCTTATTATTTAAGGGAGATTTACAAAAACCAACTCACAAGCATACATTATCCAACCATTCAACCCACTCTCCATTCGTTTTATGTTTTCTTATTGTCTCTATAAACTTACATGTATGAATAGAAACATGTGAAATTTTTTTAAATCTATCCACAACTTTAAAACAATTACATAAGAAACTTTTTATATAAACCAAAAAAATTTATTTTATATGTATTTTCAAAAAAATTAAATTAAGAAAAACAAACCAAACCAAAAAAATCGATTTTAGATATTATTCCAAAAATATAAAGAAATAATGGGCAACTTCTAAAGGAATAGAGCTTTCTCTTAACCTTCTAAAATGGATACCCAACTTATATCATTGTTTTTTATTTTTTATTTTTTATTTTTTTTATAGGACCAATGGTATCATTAATTTTTTTGCAAACTGAGAAGTAAGATAAACTTTTGTGAAAAGTTAGATACACTTTAGTAAGAATAGAAAATTATATATTTTAATTTTATAATAAAAATATAAAAATACATAAGTAACCAATCAGTAAAAGTATTTCTAGCTATAGACAAAAATTTAAACTTCACGGTTTATAATCTAGACAATAAGTTATAGTATTATTTGATTGATAATTTTTTTTCCATATTATAAAGCGGTGAGTGGAAGAACCGCGGATTTAAATTTCTTTGAGACTGGACAACAATGTCCCTCCACTTAGGATATTTTATTTTTAAATTATAACATGAATTAGAATTTTGTAGTTTTGAAAGATCAACGGTTATTATTACACTAAATTTAACTACCAAAATTAAAAAGAAAAGAACCGTACAATTAAATATAAATTAATCGCCAAATCACTTTAACTAATTTTTTTTTACAAAATTTTGTTTAAAATTAAGAAAACACTGCAATTTAGTCAAAAAAAAATTTTGCCAAACCAAAAAACTAGATAATCACATTTTCATTTATTAATCCATGTACAAATGATCACATTTTCATTTATTAATCCATGTACATCTTGAACTTGAACCAATTAAATTAATTTTTTAAATAATCATAACACAATTTTTCCCACTAGCACAATTTTTTCCCATAAAAGTCAATTCAAAAGTACACATGAAAAGTTTTTTAGATGCTCTTGTGAGTTCACTTAAATATAAAACAAATGTATTAGTTTACTCATATTATTTTCCCCGTAGGGTTTCATATATTATGGATAACCATTGAAAATCACATTATTAGTCTAATAACTACATTGATATATTTGTTGAACTATGGTAGTGGTATTAGTAGTTAACTAAAATCATGGTAGTGGTAGGCACTTCTTAGTAAGTTTCAACACCATTCAAAACCACATTAATATATTCACTAAAATCAAATTATGTTAGGGTTGTATAGCTATATTTTAGGACATATTTTTTTACAATCAATTGTTCTCATTTTTATTCAAGATTTACTTTAACAAGTATCACTTTTCAGATTTGCACCACATATCATCTTTATTTGTAAATGAGACTTTTTTGTTGTTGTTGGCATTAGTCTAATTCTCTTACTAAATAGCTTGCATGATCATTATAATCACAATGTTTACATCATTTCAAATTTGTTTACAATCTAATGTTTTTAAGTTATTTTTTTTTCATTGGGGAATTTTGAGGTCTGAAATGGGCATGCTAAGGAAATTATAAAATAATAATGGAAATAATAAAATAAGATTAAATTACATCATCAAATTTTAGAGGTGAAAAAGAAAAAATTATTTTTCAACTTGTATTTTCAACTTATCTCCATATGGGTTTACTCAAATTTCGAGAGGGAACACTCTTTGGATGCAAAATTTGATTCACCATCCAATGAGTACCCATGCTGCATACTTTCAAAGGACCCTACTACACGGAAAATGAAAAATACATGAAAAACGTGTTGCAATCACGTTTTTTTCATTTATTTCTCATTTTCCGTGTAACAGGGTCCATCGAAAGTATGCAACATGGTACTCCTTGGATGATGAATTAAATTTTTCATCCAACAAGTACTCCTACTTGAAATTCGATTAAAACGTTAGGGAGATAAGCTGAAAATACGAGTTGAAAAAATAGTTTTATTATTTCATTATTTTTTAATATTTTTACTTTTTTACTGCAAAAATGGTGAATCATCCCCCATGGTTGACATCATCATCTTGAATCTTATTGGTTCTTATAAAGTTTATTTTGGTTGTACATTTTTCTTAGGAGGCCCATTTTAGACCTTAACATTCCCCTAATGTTTTGTCCATCTCTACATTTTATCTCAAGAAGGAGTATTTTAATTGTAGTCCAATTATGTTATTGCAATGTAAACCTAATTGAAAATGCAAATAATTATCTAATGGAAAGTATAGGTGTAGAGGAAAAGAAAGATTATCCATACATTAGCAAGAAGAGCTCTTCTTTCACTAGCACTAGTCTAATAGGTGTTGTTTCTTTCATTGGATAATCTTTAGACTCATAAGAATTGCAAGGTCTACATCATTTCAAATTTATTAAAAGTCCAGTTGTTGGTCAATATAATTGCTTATTTAATTAAACAATCAAGTGCTACATAAATTGTCAACCCAAGGAAGTCTGCTTATTTCAAAGGCAATCACACAATATATATGTTCAATCTTAAAAGTAATCCAAAGTTGTAGTAAAAGTTACACTAATCACACCTTGCTTTGAATCAGACTGAAGCTCGACTTTGAATTATAGTAAAAGCATTCTTTCTATTGTAGAATTCAAGATTCAAAGGAAAACAATTATTAGAAGAATCCTGGATTATATTAAGAAACAACAACCTAGGAAAAAGGAACCTTTCAACAATCTGCAAAAGAAAAGACTAACTATGCTGTAACAGAGAATGAGACCCTATTCCCCAAAGTAGGAATCTTAAGCACCTGTCTCCGACTATCACACTTTCATAAACTCATTCGGTAAACAGAATCACCAATCAAACTTAACAATAATTACCTAGGAGTGGATTGTATGAAAACGATGCAACAATCAGTTGAAACAGAGCTTCAACAATAGATAGCAGAGTTCTAACAAGGCATGAATAAAAACAATAATTTACACACTACAGAACTAATGGGTGAATCTTGTGAGGCAGGTGGGCCCTCTCATTCTCACAAGATTCCCTAGCAATGAACAGGAATGAAGAAGAAGTGCTCAAAGTGATCTTTTGTTCATTTGTCAAATGTAACATGTTACAATAAGAATAAACACGCCCTTCTCTGTAATTCCTTTCTAGCTAAGCCTTCCGTCTTCTATCATCCCCCGCAATGCTGATTTCTCCTCTATTTAAAGAGGAGAAATCCTCCTAATAAAATGATTACATGTGTACATGCAAATCCTATTCTTAGTCTCATCTACTCTTCTACGATGGAATAGGATATTCTGATTTTCCATAGCAAAATGCTATTAGAGTGGTTGTAATGGTGCTGGCTTTGAGGTACAACTATTGCGGCCGGTGTAATAGCACCTTTAATTATCCTTTCTTGTTATTGTTGTATATGAAATACTGTTTCAGAATCGTAAATCGCAGACTGTTTCAGCATCGCAAATCACAGACTGTTTCAGCATCGCAGATCACAGACTGTTTCAGCATCGAGATTTGCATACTATTTACTGTTTCAACAACACGGTCTTCAAGAAGCAACAATATATTAACTATAGTCTTCAAACTATTTTAGCAACTATATATTTCTGATTAGTGGCTAAGTATGAAAGTAATGTAAATTTACATGTAAAAGAAGTTAAACATATAGCAAAGAGAAGAAACGTTATATACCTTTGGAAAAATAGCTTAATGTGATAATGTAGGCTTAAATGTGAGTACGAAAGTGATGAAATGGTAGCAAAAAATATGAGCAAAAAGGTACATTATAGGGTCCTAACATCCCCCATAACTAAAAAGGTTGCATATCCTTAGGCAACTTCACTCTGAATCAGAATCCGAATACTGACTCTTGGCATGCAAATTACTTAGGTAGTAGCTGTAGAAAGTACTGTCTATTGGAGCTCTGAATCCTTGAACATGTTGTAGTCTTTGCTAGGATGTTGCTTCAACTTTCTTGCGAAATCTATGGTGAGCTTGATACTTTTCTGCTAGTATCCAAAGAATGGGAAAATGGAACTAATAACCTATCTAATTTACATCACATTGCTGAACACATTTAATGTAACTGGGTACCTGGGAGATTGTTGTCTCAAGATTGGTAGGACTAAAGGGATTATGCTGCTGCCTTTCCTCAGAAGATTGTTGCCAAAACATGTTATTTGCTTTTAGGGCAGCAATCTCTTTGGATTTAATAAATCGTTGATAATCCTGAAGTATTGTTACCTGTAGTTGCTGCATATGTCGAATCATCCCTGGTTTCTTCAAAAATTGATAATATTCTTCAACAAAGGTGGCAGTGTTCTGTGGTTCTGACCGTATCCAAAGGAGACGGTTATCTTCATTATGCCTGGCAGCTAGAAAAGCACTCTACCACGTAATCTGGCTGGCAAGAAAGGAGGCGAATGCCTGAATCTGGATATCACCAACAAGAGGATTAAGATTAAGCTGTCTGTTTTCAGGAATGGCTTCATTATGAAGATATAACTCACATAATAGATGTTGATCACTGGTAGAGGCTTCTGCAAAAGTTTGCACAAAATATGCTGGTTTGATCACTGAATAGGGTATTCCATCTTTGATTTCTTTCATCTGAAAGAATGCAAGTCGTTCTGTACGTAAAACAGAGTAATTTAGAGATGGTTTCCTAGCAGCCAACAAATTTTGTGCCAGATCAAACATTAGGAGCAATTTTCTTTTTAACTCCTTATTCTGCTTCTTATGGGCACAATATTCTTGGAGTGTTTGCTCCAAAGCTTCCTAGTTTGAATACATGTGGTTCAGCCAAAGTAATTTGTGCTCTTGTAAGATTTTGTGTCATGTAATAGTAGACTCCTTCTTCCATTTGTTCATTATTACCTGCTCAATCCATGGTTGAGTTTGTGTTCCAACATTGCGAGTGGTAAGCTGAGGTAGAGTCTGAGTAGAGGTACTAATAAAAATAGGAGCTTCAGATTGGACAATTGTATCAAGAGGCAGAGTTTGAACATCTTTACTAATAAGAACAGGAGCTTCAGATTTAACAGTTACTGTAGGCCAGGGTTCCTGTAGATTAGCTTTGCTTTTTGGAATTTTTGAAGGTCCTATTGGTTCTTGTGTAACAATAGGGCATTCATTTTTTTTAACTGCAAAAGGCATAGGTGTAGGGGAAGCTCCAAGAATTGGGATTCAAACCACTTTGTAGCCTGCTTGATCATATATCCCCACATTGGTTGCACATATACTCTCTATACTGATCATCTTTTGTGTTTTTCTTTGCCATGGCCATTGTGCGAGCTAAGGTATACAAATTAAGTTCCCTGTCATAGGCTTCCTTTGCCATTACTAGCTCTTGCTTGTAAGCTTCTAGTTTTGATCTTAGAAACTCATTCTCTTGTAAGAGAGAAGCCATTGTTGGTTCTGGTTATTGATCTGTCATAGGTGTATCAAGAGGGATGATTGATTTTTGTGTAACATTCACAACCTCAGTAGCTGGTTCTTATGGAGCAACTACAAAATCAACATTTGATTCTACTTGATGTAAAGAAAATAATGTTGCCACACCTTGGGCGTCGTCTAATTCTTATATTTCCAGAACAAAATCAGCAACTCGTTCTTTTGTTTCAGCTGTAGTTGGTTCTTGTGTAACATCTATAGCTAGTTCTTATGTAACAACTACTGAATGAGTAGTTGGTTCTTGTGTTTCAGCTACTGAATGTAAGGAAAATGATGTCACAACACCCTGGGCATCTGGCTCAACTTGTTCTCCTGGCAAGAGAAAATCTAGCTGGGCATTAAGAATAATGTGTTTGCGGTTGAACCAGCAAATACCTATGGCAGGAAGACCCGAAACGTGTGCTATATCATCCTCTGTGACTGAAATCCAAACCCCTTAAACAACAGAATGATCTTCTTGAAGATTCCAAGCAAATTGAAGAACCTGTTGTTGATCAAATCCTTGGAGCCTCTAAAAATAATCCAGCTTGCCCGCTTGCTGAAAGATTTGGTAGACTTATGGATACAATTCTAGCAGGGTCATCATGGCGGGTTCGTATAGTATAGCAGGACCTCCCATAGCTATTCAGCTCAGTAAATGCACAGTCACAGAGCCGAGTAACCACACCTGAATAGAGTAAATTTTGCGGATGAGGACATGTAAATGATGGTGAAAAGGCGAGATAATGGGTAAAAAGGAGTGACAGTAGTCAATTTGTGTGAAATGATGGCATAAAGTTTCGATACTCCCCCCAACTACGACTGAAATAATGACTTTAAGTGTATGGGGAGCATGGTAATAATGAATCAACATCTTCTCATTAACTACAGTTTAATTGTATTTACATACCTCGCCTTTACCTTTAATTCGTACTTCGAAAAAAATATAGTGCCTGTTCATAATAGATTTGCAGTAATCATGGAAGAACTTCTGAATTATGAGAGAAGTTGTACCAAGGATTTGTTTAATCATGGGAGAAGGTAGTGAAAGGACATAATGTAGTATGAAAAATAGGAGAAGTAAGAGCGAAAGAACTAAAGAAGATGTTTGTATGACAGGAAATGCTGAATAGTCATGTCTTAGCAACGAAAATAATGGGCAATGCTAAAAAAGTGGTGTTTCAGCAACAAGAAAATGGGGAGAAATGTTGCTGCAAAGTGGTGTTTCAATAATGCGAAAATGGGGAGAAATGTTACTGCAAAGTGGTGTTTTAGCAATGGGAAACTGGGGAGAAATGTTGTTGAAGGGCGATATTTCAATAATGGAAAATATCACTGAAGAAATGGTGTTTCAGCAATGGAAAAAATGGGGAAAATGTTGCTGCAAAGTGGTGTTTCACCAATGGGAAAATGGGGACAGGGAAAGAAATGAGAGGGAATGAATTATGGGGATGTTGAAGATGAATGGATTGAAGAGAGCGGGAGCAATCCTTCACAAGATGAAGCTTGGATCTGCTTGTAGTAAGATTGTCCTTTCTTGGTAGGGATTTTCTGGATCGAGAATTTGCAAAAGAATCAATTGTAACATGCCATCCCTTGGCAGGGATTATTAGTAAAAGAAATTTTAATCTAATACTAAAAATAAAATTTAGAAAAATTAAATGCAATGAGAGGCCGGAGGCTCGTCTAAAAAGAGATAATGTGAATCTGCCATGCATGTGGCCTTAAAATCTTCTTTGGAAATGGGACACTGGTACAGACGGAGCCAATGACCATTTACTAATAACGATGTTTTAGAGTCATCAATTGTTAGGAGCCTTATTGTTCCATTGGCGAAAACAGTATCCACTTCGTAAGGTCCTAGCCATCTTGTACGTAGTTTCCCTTGAAATTCTTTAAACTGAGAATCATATAATAAAGCCCAATTACCTTTTTGGAATTGCTTGTGCTTGATGATTTTATCATGCCATTTTGTTCTTTGTTGTTGAATCATAGTTGTCTGATGAATGGCATCTAATCTTTTTTCATCCAATTCATTAAGCTGCTGCAACCTGGCTATCTGTGCATCAGTCAAATCAAGGTTAACAGCTAAAGCAGTACTGAAGGTTTTGATTTCAAATTCCACAGGGAAAACAACACTTTTAACATAAAGTAATTCAAAGGGAGAGAATCCTATAGTGTTTCTCTAGGTATTTCTGTAAGCCCATAATGCTTTAGGGAGCCTTTAAGACCAATCCTTCCGGTTTTCCTTCACTCTTTCTGTTAGAATGGATTCTACTAATTTGTTTATGCTTTCCACCCATCCATTGGCTTGGGAGTGGTATGGTGTAGTCATTCTATGATGAATATGATATTTTTGAAGGGTGGCTTTAAAACCATGAGAGGTGAAAAGAGGTCCTCCATCTGTGACTAATTCTCTAGGCTCTCCAAATCTGACAAAGATATATTCAAATAAGAAAGCTATAACAACTTCTTTAGTAGCTCTAAGGAGTGCTTTAGCCTCCACCCATTTGGTCATATAATCTGTGCAGACTAATATATAAACTCTTTGATTGGATGGAGGGTTAATGGGTCCTACAAAATCTAAGGCCCATCTCTCAAATGGTTAAAGTACTACCTGGGGGTTTAATGGAATTTCATCTCTATGATTAGGCTGGCCCATTCTTTGACAGTTGTCACAAGTCCAGACATATTTCTTTGCATCCTTAAAAAGTGAGGGCAAATAATACCCCATCCTGAGAATTTTATGTGTTGTTCTTTTTTCAGCAAAATGCCCTCCATAAAGGCCATCATGACAAGCTTTTAGTATATCATAAACTTCATCTTCTCTAATGCATCTTTGGATTTCTTGATCAAGTCCTATGTAGAAAAGAAACCCACTTATCTAGCTATACCTAGCGCTTTGTTGAATGATTTTTCTTTTCTCTCGGTGGGATAGGTGTGGTGGTAACTTCCCTACAACCAAATAATTGGCAATGTATGCATACCATGGTGAGTGAGCAGATACTGCAAATAAATATTCATCAGGAAAGGAATCATCTACTGGAGTATTATCATCAAGTGTTACCTAGGAAAGAAAATCAGCAACTACATTTTCTTTTCCTGGTCGATCTATAATTATAATATCAAATTCTTGTAATAATAAAAACCATTTGGTGACTCGAGCATTTGTGATAGATTTGTTCATTAAATATTTAATAGCTGAGTGATCAGTATGGACAAAAGTATAATAACCAGTGATGTAATGTCAAAATTTATTAATAACATAGATAACTGCTAAAAATTCCTTTTCGGTCACTGTGTAGTTAAGTTCAGCAGGAGTCATATTCTTACTAATGAAATAGATAGCATAGGGGAGATGATTTTCCTCTTGTCCCAAGACAGCTCCAATTGCAGTATCCGATGCATCAGTTGATATATGAAAGGGAAGTGCCCAATCAGGTCCCCTTAAAATAGGAGCTATAGATAACTGATGTTTAAGTGCATCAAATGCTTCTTGGCAAAGATTAGTCCACTTGAATTCATCGTTTTTCATAAGTAACACAAACAAAGGAGAAGCTATTTTCGAAATGTTTTTGATAAATCTTCTGTAGTATCCAACATGTCCTAAGAATCTTCTCACTTCTGTTTGGGTTTTGGGAATAGGAAGGTTCTCAATGACTTGTATCTTGGATGGATCTACCTAAATTCCTTGAGATGAAATAAAATGTCCAAGTACCACTCCTTCAATCATCATCATATGACATTTTTCGGTGCTTAGGGAGAGGTGGGCTTGAATGCATTAGTTAAGTACTTTCTCAAGATTTTGTAGTGCCTCCTCAAAAGAGACACCATAAGGGGTAAAATCATCCATAAAAGTTTCCATAGAGTCATTAATCATATCATAAAAGATCCCTATAAATTCTCTTTGAAAGGTTGTTGGTGCATTACATAGCCCAAATGGGAGGAATCTATAAGCAAAGGTTCCCCAGGGGCTAGTAAACATGGTCTTATCTTGGTCTTGAGGTGCAATTCGGATCTGGTTATACCCACAAAAACCATTTAAGAAAGAGAAGAATTTCTTCCCTGACAAACTATCTAACACCTGATCAATGAATGGTAATGGAAAGTGATCTTTTTGAGTGGCTTTATTTAAGGCTCTATAATCTATGCACACTCTCCATTTCCCGTTTTTCTTAGGAACTACTACCAACGAGGAAACCAATTCACTGTCAGATATAGGATATATAAACCTTGCATTAAGCAATTTTTGAAGTTCCTCTTTAACAATTTCCCTTAAATTAGGGTTCATTTGTCATTGAGGTTGACAGATCGGTCAACAATCTTCCTTGATATAGATACGATGAGTACATAATTTAGGAGAGGTTCCCTTCATATCTGTATAGTCCCACGCGAATGCTTCCTTATTTTCAAGAAGTAACTTCATTAATTGCTGAATTTCAACAACTGTCAAGTTGGGGTTTATATTTAGTGTTTTGCCAGGTTCAATTTCTATTGGTATACTTTTAGAGGAGATGGTAGCTGATGTTTGAGGTAGGTCTTCAGAATTAAGATTTTCTTGGGTATCTGACTCAAAACGTGTAGCTAGCTGATTATGTGTTCCTGGAGTCACAGAGGAGGGTTCACAAATAAATTACTTTGTCCTCAATGGCATCTTAAAGGCTTAAAGCTTGTACGATAGTCAAGATAGGTTGAGTAGTTTGATCATCATAGTCCACCCGTAAGGAATTACCATTATTAATCAAGGGTGTAGCGTGAGGGTAGAGAGTAAGTTGTTTGGTCTCATATCCATTGGAAATTGTCATTGAACTAGATCTGCAGTTGATAAAGGCATCTGTTGTGGCTAGCCAAGGCCTACCAAAAATTAGAGGATGACCCCCAACGTTGTTTTAGGTTGTAATACCACAAAATCAGCTGGATAATTCTAGGACTCAACTGAGATGATTAGGTCTTCAATAACTCCTTTCAGTTTGATTGTAGAATGGTCAGCTAATTCTAGAATGGTTGGGGTATCTCTGATTCCATTCTTCATTTGTAACAGTTGTGAAGTTTCAAGACTCATAATATTGATAGCAGCGCCTAAGTCTACCTACCAAAACTCGAGGAATTACTATTTTTCCAATTTGCACTTTGACAATAGGATGGCAGGGATCACCATATTTAACTCGAGGAGCTGTACTCGACATTAGTGCAGACAAATCATCCATGACATGAAATGTGAGGGAATCTTTAGTTTTCTTACCGGGTTTCTTAACACAAGTGTCTCGCATAGTTCTAACATAAATTGGTACATCTCTTAGTGCTTGTACTAGTGGAATTTTGACATAGATATTTTGTAATTCCCCTAGAAGATTGAAAGTATGCGCCTCAGGCATTTTAGTCAAAGTTAAATGCTCAGGGAATGGTGGTTCTGATGTTTTAGCAACAGTATTAGAGGGTGGTTGTACCTCTTCAGGTGAATCGTGATTTTTTATTTTTGCTTTATCAGAATCAAAAGAGGTAACATCATCAATGATAGGTTCTACTATTTTACCAGATCGTAAATGAATATCATTACATTGTGCAGGGAAAACTGAAAGTATAGGCAAGTTTTGAATATCAATAAACTGCACAGCCTTATTATTGGGGTTGGGGTTAGGTTGTACAGGTAATTGGGGCCGCATCATTTGATTATTCAGTGGAGCACCTGATGGTAAAGGGAGTGATTGCTGAAATTGTGATTGAAATTGAGGAAATTGATTTGGAAATGGGAGTTGTTGGCCTCTCCAATTTGGATTCCACTGGTTAAAATGAGGTTGTTGTTGTGGAGGCCAAGGAGTCCACATTGTTGGGTCTACAAAGGGAGGGTTTGTTTGTTGCCTGGGTGGGTAATTCATTTTATTGAAGGGTGGGTATTGCATTTGGTTAAAGGGAGGGTAATTTGCTTGACTAAAAGAAGGATAATTATTCCAACGATTAGAATATGTAAATGGAATATTAGGATTCATACCTTGTCCTCACAGTTTCCATTGCCTTCTCTGTGTCAACATATAGTTTCAGCTTCTTCATCAGTTGGTTGTAATGCTGCTTTGATTCTTGGTAAAGAAGGGCATTGTTACATTTCATGATCCTTATCATAAAGGGTGTAGATTGGCATTTTGTCCAATGGGCATTCCCTTAGTGGGTTCTTTTCTTTGCATTTGGGACAAAAGATGGATAGAGCCGCTTTTGCTTCGGCTTGTTTCTTTTTAATTTGCAAGGTATCAATTTGTGAAGCAAAAGAACTTAACATTTCAGTTTTAAAATCCTCAAGTAAATTACCTATTTCAGCTCTTGTTGCTCCTCCACTGGTTGATTTTTGAACTCTTGAAAATGTGGTATCCCTGCTGTTTGATCTATTCCTTGCATCCCCTCTTGAACATCTTTTATAGAGGTTAATAATTTCATCATATAATTCTTTATATATGTCCCATTTACCAAGCATATTTAGCATATCTAGATAGTCATCCCTTACTCCTTTTAATAATATTGTTTTAAGAATATCTTTACTTACATCGGGGTGACTGGATATTTGTAGATTATACTGTAGCCTTTCCACAAAGTCCTCTAGATTTTCATCCTCTTCTTGTATCATATTATATAGTTCCTCTCTTTTTTCTCTTGTTCGGCAATAGTCTTGATATTTGTGCAGAAATTTCTGTTTCATCTGATCCCATGTTGTGATTACATGACCTCCAAGACTCATGAACCATCTTAATGCATTTCCCTTTAATGTTGCTGGAAATAGCTTTAACTTTTGAGCATTAGTAATGTAATCATAACTTCTACATAATATATCAAACTCGAAAAGGAATTCATCAGGATCTTCAGAAGATAAACCAAGAAAGTTAGGTAAAGCTGAAAGTGGAATATTCTTCATAGGAGCTACTCCTCTAGGAAGATTACCAATGGGAAATCCTAAGGTAGAAAAAGAGTTTTCATCATTTACCTCTCCTTCAGGACCTACCTGTTTTTCATGGTGCAGTTCTTCATTATACCCATCCATGGTTTCTTCTGTTTGTTCCCCTACTGCACTTGCTCGATCCTCAATGTTTCTTGTTGGTTTCTCAATTGTTTAAGGGCTCCAAATCTCTTCCTCCATTTCAAATTTCGCTTGAAAGGAAGGTTGAGGCTTTGGTTTTCGAGAGCTTGGTCGCTGAGGAACAAAAAATTCAGATTTTGATATAATCTCATCGATAAAAATCTTTCTTCCTCCTCCCCTTCCTCTGCCCCTGCCACCTGTAGGGCTGGTTTTCTTGGGGGCTCCACGTCCTCTCATGCAATCTATACATCTGAAAGAAAAACATAAATGCTTTTGAAATCTATAATTGCCTTCCCTAATAATGGCACCAAAATGTTGGTCACTATAGTTTCTTATTTAATTAAATAATCAAGTGCTACATAAATTGTCAACTGAGGGAAGTCTGTTTATTTCAAAGGCAATCACACACTGTATATGCTCAATCTCAAAAGAAATCCAAAGTTGTAGTAAAAGGTCACACCTTTCTTTGAATCAGATTGAAGCTCTACTTTGAATTACAGTAAAAGCAATCTTTCTATTGCAGAATTCAAGATTCAAAGGAAAACAATTATCAGAAGAATCCTAGATTATATTAAGAAACAACAACCTAGGAAAAAGGAACCTTTCAGTAATCTGCAAAAGAAAAGACTAACTATGTTGTAACAAAGAACAAGACCCTATTCCCGAAAGTAGGAATCTTCAACACCTGTCTCTAACTATCACACTTTCATAAACTCATTTGGCAAACATAATCACCAATCGAACTGAACAACAATTAGCTAGGAGTGAATTGTATGAGAATGATGCAACAATCAGTTGAAACAGAGTTTCAACAACAGATACCAGAGTTCTAACAAGCATGAATAAAAACAATAATTAACGCACTACAGAACTAATGTGTGAATCTTGTGATGAATGTGGGCCCTCTCCTTCTCACAAGATTCCCCAGAAATGAACCGGAACTAAGAAGAAGTGCTCAAAGTGATCTTTTATTCATCCGTCAAATGTAACATGTTACAATAAGAATAAACACATCCTTCTCTGTAATTCCTTTCTAGCTAAGCCTTTCGTATTCTGTTGTCCCTCCCTAATGCTTATTTCTCCTCTATTTAAAGAGGAGAAATCCTCTTAATACAATGATTACATGTGTACATACAAATCCTATTCTTAGTATGATCTAATCTTCTATGTTGGAATAGGATATTTTGATCTTCCATAGAAAAATGCTGTTACAGTGCTTGTAATGGTGCTGGCTTTGAGGTACAGCTATTGCGGCCAGTGTAACAGCTCCTTTAATTATCCTTTCTTGTTACTGATGTATATGAAATACTATTTCAACGTCGTAAATCATGGACTGTTTCAGCATCGCAGATCACAAGTTGTTTCGGCATTGTAGATCACGAACTGTTTCAGCATCAGGATTTGCATATTGTTTACTGTTCCAAAAATATGGTCTTCAAGCAGCAACAATATATTAACTGCAGTCTTCAAACTATTTTAGCAACTATATATTTCCGATTAGTGGCTAAGTATGAAAGTAATGTAAATTTACATGTAAAACAAGTTAAACATATAGCAAAGAGAAGAAACGTTATATACCTTCGGAAAAATAGATTAATGTGATAATGTAGGCTTAAATGTGAGTAGGAAAAGGATGTAATGATAGCAAAAAGTATGAGCAAAGAGGTACATTATAGGGTCTTAACACCAGCCAGTTATCCATTTCAACATATTATCCCAAGAGGCAAACATTTCTATTGTGATATCATTATGTTATTGCATGTGTGCACCATGAGAAATGCATACATTACCTTATGGATGATGGATGAATAGAGGCATAGAAGAATTATCGATACTAATGGATGGATATTTTGACAGCTAAGGTCTCGCTCTTGTACAATGCATTGTAAAGATAGTTAATGTATCTCAAAGTAACACTCTTAAGATAGTATATCTTCAAACTTATATAGACATAGGCAAGACAATTTATAGGTAGGATGGGAGGTTGCATCTAAACTACATATTATAAGGCCAAAGGCCAAGAAAAACTAGGGTCTTGTTGAGATGAAAGACCAAGTACTATAATTTATTAGAAAGGCCAAAGGAAAAGGAGAGAATTGCAATGAATACTTGACACTATCTCTTCCATCCTAAATAATAGAGCCATAGAATAAAAAATGGAAATTTCATTTTGATGGATAGATTGAATGATGAGGAGAGCTAGCAATTTATTCAAAGGATTAGCTCTCATAAAATCCCAACACCCAACTATACATGACAAGGATGACATCATTGAAACCTATTAAATTTCGAATTATGTTATATGTAACCATGATTATGAGCAACTTATCTATTATTTTTTATCATTCTTGACACTTAACTATGTCTATTAGACCCATTCTCTATGATTAGAAAAAAAATCACTACAATAAAATTTAAACAAAATTCTATAAAAACAATAATAATGCTAGTGGGATTATAAAATTCACTTTGAATGTGTTGTATCTTGAAAGGGTAGTCAACGTAAAATCTTGATAAACAAAGTGCGCTATTCAACTGGAATCAATGTAAATTTAATGCAAACATGCATCAGAGGAACTCATGTAAGGAGTGGAGATATATAAAATAACAAAATTAACTAAAACCATAGGTATACATCCTCAAGAATTGACTTTCATGCTTTATATAGAAAATCATGTAGTTTCACAAGCTCATGTAATCTACTAAAACAAGAGACAAGAATCTACGTCTACTCTTTACAGTGGAAGCACATAAAGATTGAGCAAAACAATAATCGACAAGAGGAATAAAATCAATGGCACATAACACAATAAATATCTAGGGAAAGCCACACCTCAAAACCCCACTATCTGTATTGCATTAATAAAAAACCCAAGATGATAATACAATGCTTATTCTCACAAGAACAATCCCAACACTCAGTAAAATCAATCTCCAACTCACAAACAATCTCTTGGCCAACACTTAGCTAATTCTCTAGCTCTCAAAGTCCCTATTTCCTTGCACGATTCCTATGGTTGATTAGCCCATCTTAAAGGGAAACCAATGCATCCAAAACTGTGCAATCCCTTCAAGGTTCAGTTCAAGATTGCATGCACCATTTGTACAACTCAAAAAATTCTACAAAAGATAGTACACTGTCCCTGCATTCTAGTCTCAACTAGGTCTTTCTAAGAATCGACATGCATGAGTTTCTGATGAGGGAATCTTCAGTTAACTCGAGTAGCACTAGTTAATGCATTAGTGCACCAACTGACTGTTAACTCACTATTAGTTCCTAAAACAATTTGGAATTGATTTAACTGGACTTAACTCAATAAACTAAGTTAACTAATTACAAATCATAATAAAACTCATACTGGACCCCTAAAACTTAGGGAGATCATATACATGACTTCAGAAAGACTTCCAACTCAAAATTCCTAAGTTAACTATGTCAACTCACTCTAGTTAACTATTACAAGTTGCTATGAGAATATAACTCGATTTTGATTCTCAATTTAATTCAAGGACAAATTAAATTGGAATTTCTAGATTCTATTTTTATCATTTCTTGTTTCTATTTTCAACACTTTATTTAGGGCAAACATAATAGCAAACAACAATAATAGCAACACCCTCCTCAAATTCAACATTAAGTTTCTTAGGATACATTATTTAACAACTTCATGGAAATGACTCAACACTTCAAATGAGCTTGAAAAGGTTTTAATTTGGTAGCCAATCTAAAGTTTCATATATTGTTGCATTAAATTGAAGCTTAAGGTTCTTGGGTTTTCCTTTGAACATGTAAAGTTTTAATGGAATGAAATTCAATTTGCTAGATATCCACAATGTTCTTGGTGATTGTAAAGAAGTTAAAGCTCTAGCAACATGTTGAGACTTTTAGTATTTCTAAATAATGTTAGCTTTATCTAGTCTATGAATTAATGGGGAGGAATATTTCCTTGTTAAATATTGGAGCTTACAAATTTTCTCCCATGCTAGTGTGAATTGCAACTATTATTGGAGTCTCCAAACCTAACCAGCCATGAGATTATGGAATTGAAGTTGACCACTTTCTATCACATGCATTGCTTGCTACTAAAATGGGGCCAATGAAGATAACAAAGGGCCATGCCTTGATGAATATCTAGCTCTAATGTCAAATAATGAACATGCATGGGATAAAAAACCTACCACACCAAATTGTGATGGAACCATATATATGTCAAGATCAATAAATTGAGGGGTGCCAATTCCTCCTGTTAGTGCTTGGACTAGGTTGAACGGAAAGAATAACTTGGTTGAGTTGAAGTTGCCACTTGCATGGGTTGGATGATCCAAGATACCATCTTTCACATTTCCCAAGTTTAAAATAATTGAATGTTGATATGTTTGACATTTTTTAATGAACTACAATGATACTAATAAGCCAAATTGTGCGCAATTGCCTCTTTCTTTTATACAAATTATCCATTCATCTTATTACAATTTCTTTAACAATAAATAAAATTGACATAAGGGGTTTCTCACAGGTATCAATCACAATACTAAGTTCTTTTCATTTTAGAGTAAAATAACATAACTAAGCTTCTATTTGATTCCATAAAAAACCTTCGATTATTAAAACTTGGCTTGCACAATGGTATTGCATGTAACCACATTGAGAGTCAATTTGGTTTTAAAAAATGGTTTTTATTTTCTTTTCTTCCCATAATGGGTGGTGATTGGGCCCAAATTCACACCACGTTGTGTCAATGGTATAAAGCCTTGGAACATCTAAGCTTTTCATAGTTAGAACCTTTTAAGTTTTTGAGTTATTTGATCTATTTTTCCTCAAATTATGCCAGAACCACATAAATCTTTGGAAGGGACTACTGTGTTTAGTTCTTTCACCTACCTTCATTCTGAGGCATTCATACATTTAGGGTTTCACATACATGTTATATGTATTGTGGAAATTTGGTAGAATGAATAAAATGACACTTAAGAATCCAATCATTTAACATAAACATAAAGTGAATTTGCATTTACCATTTAAACCCATGTGATATTTCCATAAAATATCACATCACAAGTATAAGAGGAATAATCAAAATGATTCAATTCTTCTCATTATAGACAACATACAATTATTTCATTTAAACAACAACAAGATGTACCATAAAGAATTGTCATGAACAATTGTTAATTTGAAATTGAAGAATTCAAGTTACATTAGAATTTGCATGATCATAGGAGAAATCACTAACAACCCATCATGTACTATAGAATCCCAACTCTTACCACAAATCCAAATTACTATCACAATAGAGTTCAAGAAAAAGTTGACAAAGTTTTTGTACAAAAACACTTCCCTCCTTTTTTACATCAAAATGGAGTTATTTATAAGATGCAACACCCTAGGACCTAAACCCTAAAATAATGGTGGTTTTGAGAAACCACTAGGAAGTTCACAATTAACAACTGATAGCTTGTAACTAACTAATTCTGGAGACTTCCATCTATCAAGGTGGGTCTCGCTACTCCTGCTCATTCTTCTTGTTATTCATATTTTGCAGATGATTTTATGGAAAATGTATAGATTGTTGAACTATGTGTTGCATTCCTACAGTTGATGTTGATGGTGTATGCTACGTGGAGATAAACATTGTTGGCATTGCATGCTTCTTCATTTCTCTCTGATACTAGTTTTGAGCTGCGGTTATATACTATGAGATCATGTTCCAATCTCTGGCTAAAGGACACCTGTGGTCTCGAGGTTCGTTAATGGCAATTGCCAAATCAGTAAATGAATCATATTCCAAAGGATGCAAGCTCTTGAAGATCTCTTTCTACTTGAACATAATGTATAAGGATGGTCGCAAGTGGCTGATGATGTCCTTAGGTACCACTACATCACCTTCCTTCTCAAACATTATAAGATCATTCTTGACTGCTTCCAAGCCAAATTGATAGTCTTCCCTTTGTGAAATGATCCCACTTGTGTCCATGAAACTAGGAAAACCTCTCTTAAATAATGGTTCAAAATATCCCATGACCTTCATTACCTTGTTAGACATTTCTCTTACCTTATTTTCTATTTCCTTTATGAGCTTTATCTTTCGGAAGACCATGTCACATTGTTAGACAAGGAAATCCCCGTCATAAAGTGATGAATCCTACCTGGTCCTTGTGGTTATAAATTGCATCAACATCTGACATTATTCTGGCTTTGCCTCCGATATCATTTTTGAGCTTCCTTCTTATTTTCTGGCCTCTAGGACTAATTCCAATTTCTCCTGTAACAATGTAAGCTACTCCTAATGCTCCTCATTTATCATATCCTTGGTGATATTATCCCATATAGTGTGATAGTTCACCTTAATATTGGCTTGAGAGGTATGCTTTTTCCTAATGGTGTATAGCTCTCGCTTGACTCGGTCGTATGCCATCTCTCGCTCCTCACCTCCTTTGTTTAATTCTTCAATTTTTCTCTACTTTTAAACCAATTCTTCATCTCTATAGACTAATAAATTCCTTTTCTTATTAACTTCATCATTCATTGATAGGATTTCCACAGTTATAGCCAGATTATTTGTTGGAGTTTGTATCACGATAGTTTCTCGACAACCTTTGGCTTTCAGATCAACTACTTCTAATTTTAATAACATGAATTTATCTTTGTATTGTTGAGCCTCTTGAGTGTCTACATACAATATCTTCCCTATTTCTTCTTTTTGTTTGTCAAATTTTGTTAGCTCCATTATCTCAATTGGATAGACCTCCCATTTTCCTTGTCTTCTTAGGAGGTTGATTTCTTTGTTCGTTTCATCCAATATCTTCTTATATTCTTGGAATTGATTCTCAACAATACAAATTTTAAGAATTACCTTTTCCAAGGCTTTAATTTTCAACATTCTTACCCTGGTTTCCATTTCTTCCTTCTTCGAATTCTTATATACTCTATTGTAGTCCTTTCTTAATTTCTTCATAGATGAATTATCTAGGCTTCATTATATGTAATGTCATTAAGAGCCTTAGAAAAATTATAGCTTGTCAGGAAAAAGGTATTTGGGATAGATCAAAGGTGATCTGAGTGGCCTCATAGTCTTCAGCAAAATGAACTTTTTTTCCCTTGGCCTTCAAGACTGCCAAATTCAACTTGTCTCCCTTGTAATCTAGGACATTGAGCATTCAAGTGTCCAATATATTTCCAGTCTCAGTAATTTGAAGATCTCTCTTCATTTCTTGTTTAGACTTCTTTGTTGTACTTTCAAATTCTACAATGAGGGATGATGGATCCTTTCCAATTTGGATGTGAGAGGTGTCATGGACTTTGAGGAGGTTAAGGCTATTGATATGCATTGCACTATAATTGGTGGGCCTTTAGGTATCAAAACCATGCTTGGTGGGCCTATAGTAGTAATTGCAATCATCATCATGGCTTTATTGAAACCTTGTTCTTCATCATCACCATCTTCTATCTTTGTTATTTTGAGCCTTTTGGAACTAGACACTCTCTCCTAATTTATTTCCATGTCATCAGTCTTTCTCCTCTAAGTACCAAACAATTGAGAAGATTGTGAGTACATTGGTAGGAGCACTTCCTTTACTTTTTCAAAAATCATTTTATTTGTTTCTTGCTCCAAGAGAGGTCTTAACTAATGTCTATGCATATCTCTGCCTTTTTCTTTCCTTTGATTGTAGATTATGTCTAGAGGATCATACACCCATTCTTGTACCTGAGAAAAATGTAGTTCATTCAACATCTTTTGTACGGTTTTTTGAGCCTTTCTAGTTTTGGCTATAAATGGCCCAACTTCTTGTGGAAGATGAAATGTAAGTACCTGCTTCCTTGATACAAAGTATAACCAATCATTGATAAACCTTTGTCCAATAAACTATAGTGCAAATATTTATGGCATAAGAAATCTTGGCAGTAAGTACTTCTTCTCTTTGAAACCATAGACCGTGATTATAGTGTAGTCTTTGAGGAGGTACCAATCTCCTATCTTCCATATTTCATTCATTTTAGGGATGACCCTAGGTAAAGGATGTTCATGCACAAGCTTGTAAAATATGAACACAAAAGACTAGAGGTAGTATAGGAGTCCCATGTTATCTAGGGCTCTTCTCATAGAGGATACCCGCTCAATAATGGGTAGCATAGTGTATGCAATTAGTTTTTTTTCTAGATTTATGGAGTCTCCCGAGGATAGTCATGGCAATGTTGAAAAGGAATTTTGAGATATATTACACGTAATTGACTATGGATTGTGGTCCACACTTTTTGAAGACAACACACTTACATGATACAAAATCAACGACTTTGCTATACTATAGTATTGATGATAGGAAAAACAATTGAGGATATTCTTTTTGGTTGGTCATAAATTTGATCTTATGGGCTTCTAAGAAACACTTCATTACCTTAATATATTTTGTAGAAACAGAATATCTAGTAACTACTATAGCATCATGCCATGCAATATGGATAAGAAGGCTCTGGAAAGATGTTACACATGTGGAGAAAGAGCCAACTTCTATTTTTTTGTGATAATAGTGCAATGATTGCATTGTAAAAAACCATGTGTTTCACTGGAAAAACAAGCACAATGACCCTCACTATCACTTCATTCGTGAAATTTTTGTAATGGCGAAAATCAGTTTGATTTTGTCACCGCGATACAAAGTACAAATATACAGAGCAGATTATATAGGTTACACAAAGCACACAACTACATAATAGTGCAAGCATTTGGATTGTCGTCGCTGAAGAGCGAAGTGTATGTTTCAGGGGCGTTGTTATTGTCATCGGGGTAAGTGGATAAAGTGGGATCCACGCTCCGCACATAGCCAGAAGGAGCCTTCTTGTCATACACTTGAGCGGCGTATGGATAGTAAACCAGATGGTAAGGCTTGTAAGGCCACAATTCTGCCGTCTTCCCTGTTCCCCTCACTCTTTTCAGCACCTTCTTCGGATCAACGTACCCCGTCACCGTTACCTTATTATGCTTTCTCTCCACTTCTACCGTACTAACTCCTGCACATTCATTAATTCATACCATAAGTAAACCCATTCCATAATTGTAAAAAATCTCACATATATTACATGGAGTATAAGCTCTAGTTACAGTGCGAAGAATGGTTCTCACCTTTCATGGAAGTAAGCGCGTTCTTCACTTTTCTCTCACAGCCTTCACAGTCAATTCGAACTCTCAACTCCACGGTCTGTACAGAAACAGTTGCAGGCGTCATTGCTAATTAGCTACGCTAACAGTCAGAACTCTCTGTCAGAAAAAGTGAGTCAGGAAAATAAATCTACCTGAGTTGCATAAACATGAAGTACCTGAAATTGTTTGAACTTCTTGGGCCTGGGAGTAGTGGCAGCATCAATCCAGCTTGATAGAAGGGCGAACGCACCCATTTTGACCAGTCTCTAGAAACGAAAACAAAAGTCACAGGGATTTCAAGGTGTAGATTAAAATTCGCGGATATATCTCGCATACAAAAAGCATCAGACACATCTGAACAACTCTTCCAGTGTGATGGTTATGATCAGAACGACCAACACCATGGGAGAATTTATAGGAAAAATTGAAGGAATATTCTAGTGAGATACCTTCCATCTCGCCAGTAGCTTTACAGTTTGTGGATAAACCTCCACAACTTGCGGTGGCATGGTGACAGACGGCTGTACATAAATGGCGGAAAGAGAAACTTCCAAGAATATGAAGTACGATGTCTGGTGAGACCAGAAGTATTAAAATGGGGCCACCACAACCGTTAGGTAACCGTTACAAAAAGGTATGGACGGTGTCGAAAGTCACATAAGGTGGTAGCTGTGGAGTCCGGGGTGAAGGCGGGGCGAACCTTCGACATACAATCACGGGAATTGAAGGGAGGAGTACGTCCATGTAGAGCCGCGTTGAAAATATGAGTCCCAAAAGGATTAAATTAATGAACTGTCTTAATTTTTAAAGAATTCGGTGAGAATAAATTAACCACATCAGTATAGGTATTTCTAGCCAGAGACAAAATTTAATTCAGAGTTTACAATTTAGACAATAAGTTATAGTATTATTTGATTGATAATTTTTTTTTTCCATATTATTAAGCGGAGAGTGGAAGAACTACGGATTTAAATTGGAGTTGTCTATAATGCGATTTTTTGGAGATTTCGGTGACGGAATCCGGCGTAAGAAATTGAGTTTAAATCTTGATTTGATGCAGTTAAAATGATTTTTTAACTGCATATTTGGATTCAGCACCCTGGAAAACCCCTTGGACGATTTGATTGTGTAGAAACTAGATATCAAATTTGCGATTCCAATACATTGCTGCCGGATTTTGACCGGAAAAAGCCACCGGAAAGACTTTCAAAAAGTCGCCGGATTTTGACCGGAAAAAGCCACCGGAAAGACTTTCAAAAAGTCGCGTTAAAGAAAACTACATTTAAATTTCCTTGAGACTCGACAAGAATGTCGTTCCACTTTCCCTTTTTGAAAGTCGACATTGTGTTGGGATCACAAACCACATCAACTCTCTTCTTTTGAAAACGAAAAAACGACTTTTTTTAATTAATCAAAAGAGAGTACATTCTCTGTAGATTCTATACATTATCTCTTAGATCTCCTGTCTGTAACGATGAATATTTTATCATGCTTTTTATAAAAAAATAGTTTCCCATATCAGTGCCTTTGTAGGTATATTTTCCAGCGTAGTAAGTGTTGGATTTAGAGACGTCTAATTACAATAATTAGGTTGGACATGCGTGCATTATGATTATGATATCAAACACTGTCAGCAAGATTACATTTATGTAATGATTAAATATGCCAAATAATGTGATTAATTAAGTTATGGCATTAAACGTATTTAAATAAGGATTTGGATACAAAATACATATAGAATAATGTAATCAATTATAATTGATTGAGACTATATAATTAATAAATTAGCCAGTATAAAAATATAATATTGAGAACCGAAATTTGGCTTCAAGAATCTGAGACAGCTGATTGCAGATCTTAGAACAGCAACATAATTTCGGAAAATGCACAAATAAGAGAGAATATTGGAAGAAGCATGAAATTTAGCTTCAATTGACAGCCAAATTTCAGCTGCCCTAGGATTGGGACTGCTATAAAAGGGCTGAGTCTCCAAGGCTTGCTATCAACTCAGAAAATACTCTGTTCCATTGAAGACTTGATATTCTATCAAGGATAGCCAGAGAAAAGGATTGCAAGCTCTTGGAAGGATTCAAGAGCCAACAACTCAAGTCAAGACCAGGAGCTTTAGAAGATGGAGAATAAGTTCCGCTGTGCTTTATTTTTCAATTTCTTACAAAGGAATAGATCTTGGTTAGGGTTTAAAGTAATTAGGAAAACCCCATAAATTAAATCTAACAGTAACAAACATCAAAATTTTGGAATGTGTTACGTAATTGGTGTTAATACATCTCAACATTTGTAAGTCTGTCTTGCACATATGAGGCTAAGTGATATTTATTTGTCTGTGAGTCGATACCCTTTTTTTGAAAGAAAATCAGTTTCTGGGTTCCCTTTTCTGTAGGTGTGTATGCGATGTTCTAAAAGGTAGCGTGAGGCTAAGTGATATTTATTTGTCTGTGAGTCGATACCTTTTTTTGAAAGAAGATCAGTTTCTTGGTTCCCTTTTCTGTAGGTGTGTATGCGATGTTCTAAAAAGTAGCTGCATGTGTTGAACAAAATATAGGGACGGAAGAGATTGTATTCTTTGACCTAATTAATTATATTCTTGGCATTTCTATGAACTAATGATCTCAACTCTATTATTTATCCCTACATATAATAGCACCCCAAAATAGTAAAATAATCCAACTTCACAATAATAACAACTCCCCATCCAACTGACAAGCCCATCAAAATATCCTCTAAAATAAATCCGCTCCCCTTAATGTTCTTATATTTTATCTTCCTTATCTTTACCACTACGGTGGTCATGTGATTGGGACTTGGAGGTTATCCAACAATAAAGCAAATCAAATACGGGTTCCCATTGGATTCATTTTGTTACAGGAGCGTTACATGTGTAGAGAGAGCTTGCTTTTATATTTTACATCTGCTTTGGATGCATTACGTGTTCAGTTAATGGAAATAGGTTACTGTATGTATCGTCTAGGTTTGGAAGTGCGGATTTAAATTTCTTGGAGACTTGAAAACAATATCGTTCGTGATTGGGACCTGAAGGTTATCCAACAATAAAGCAAATCAAATGAAGGGACCGATTGAATTCGTTTAGTTACAGGAGCGTTACATGTGTAGAGAGAGCTTGCTTTTATATTTTAATCTGCTTTGGATGAATTACGTGTTCAGTTAATGGAAATAGGTTACTGTATGTATCGTCTAGGTTTAGAAAAATTGGGCGTTTTCAGTTGATGGAAATAGGTTACTGTATGTATCATTTTGTTACAGGAGCATTACATGTGTAAAGAGAGCTTGCTTTTATATTTTACATCTGCTTTGGATGAATTACGTGTTCAGTTAATGGAAATAGGTTTACTGTATGTATCGTCTAGGTTTGGAAGTGCGGATTTAAATTTCTTGGAGACTTGACAACAATATCGTTCGTGATTGGGACCTGGAGGTTATCCAACAATACAGCAAATCAAATACGGGTTCCCTTTGGATTCATTTTGTTACAGGAGTGTTACATGTGTAGAGAGAGGTTGCTTTTATATTTTATATCTGCTTTGGAAGTTGGAGGTTATCCAACAATAAAGCAAATCCAATACGGGTGAGGAACTTAATGGAACATTGGATTCATCTTATTACAGGAGCGCGACATGTGTAAAGAGCTTGCTTTATATTTTATATCCTCTAGGTTTAGAAAAAGGTGGAGATTTGTGTACGATTTATTGGTAAGGTGTACAACAAATTTAAATAAATTTAACATAACAGAATATCAAGCACATAAACACAAGTGGTTCAGCCAACCAATCTCGGCTACGTCCACCAAACATAGGCATTAGGAATTTATTAATCAAATTGGAGATTACATAATGAAAACCTCATAAAACTCTCACCCTCTTAGCAAACCATCAGAATGGTTGCCTGTTATATAGCATAGAGAATCTAACAGCCTTATTAACTCACTCACATCAAATATAGGAGACATTAACTCCCTCCCAACAACTTGGAGCTAATCTAGGACCTGAATTCTATTGTTGTCATCAGTGAGATTTTTCCTATTTTGCTCAAACAGAAAATCTCAACAATCTCCACCTTGACAACAATTCTTCTGATGCCCTGTTATTATTATTTTATATTTTCTGCAAGCCAAGAGAAACCAAACATCGGCGTAGCTTCTCCAACAAAACTGGTTTCGTGAACATGTCTGCACAGTTCTCCTTTGTATGCACCTTTTCAAGAAAGACTTCCCTTTCAGTGATAACCTGTCTTACAAAATGGTACTTAATTGGAATATGCTTTGATTTACTATGATAGGTTGGATTCTTAGCCAAATGTATTTCACTTTGACTATCACAAAGTAACCTGATGTTGTCCTGTAACCTACCAAACTCACCAAGCAAACCTTTCAACCAAACCGCCTCTTTGCAAGCATGAGAAGCAGCAATGTATTCTGCTTCACTAGTGGACAAAACAACAATGTTCTGTAGCTTTGACATCCAGCTGATAGCTCCACCTGCAAGAGTAAAGATGTACCCTGAAGTTGACCTTCTCTTATCCAAATCACCTGCAAAATCAGAATCAACATATCCGCAAACAAATTCACTACTCTTATTGTAAGAAATACAATAACTACTTCTGCCTCTCAAATACCGAAGCACCCATTTCACAGCTGATCAGTGTTCTTTACCCATATTTGCCATGTACTTGCTGACAACCCCAACTGCATGTGAAATATCTGGTCGAGTACAAACCATTGCATACATTAAACACCCTACTACATTGGCATATGAAATTCGAGACGTATAATCCTTTTCTTCATCTGTATTAGGACATAAACTCGAAGAAAACTTAAAATGGGAAGCTAAAAGGATTGAAACATGGTTCACATTATCCATACCAAACCTCAAAAGTATTTTCTCAATATACTTTTGTTGTGATAGCCATAGCTTACCATTGTTCCTGTCTCTGAAAATCTCCATGCCCAAAATCTGTCTTGCTGCTCCTAGATCTTTCATATCAAATGTCCTTGCCATCTGAGCCTTCAACCTGTTGATTTCTTCTATGCTTTTGCTTGCTAAAAGCATATCGTCAACATACAATACCAAGATAATGAATATGCCATTATTCAACTGCTTAAAATAAACACAATGATCATATTCACTTCTAACATATTTCTGACTCAACATGAAAGAATCAAACTTCTTATACCACTGCCGAGGTGACTGCTTCAGGCCATATAATGACTTCTTGAGCCTGCAGACAAATTTCTCATTGCGATACTGAACAAACCCTTCTGGTTGTTCCATATATATTTCCTCATCTAAATCACCATGTAGAAATGCAGCCTTAACATCTAACTGCTGCAACTCCAAATCAAACAAAGCCACTAATGCTAACACAATTCTAATTGAGACAATTTTAACCACTGGCGAAAAAATCTCATGAAAGTCAATACCAGCTTTCTGAGAAAACCCTTTTGCAACCAATCGCGCTTTGTACCTGTCTTCCGTATCATTCACACCCCGTTTCAGCTTGAAGACCCATTTACACCCCACAGTTTTCCTGCCTTTCGGAAGCTCCACCAGATCCCATGTGCCGTTTTTACTCAAGGCCATCATTTCGTCCTTCATGGCTGCTTTCCACTTGTCACTTTTCGAACCTTCTATTACTTCCTGATAGCACAGAGGTTCATTGTCATTAGCAGTAAATGCAACAAAAGTGACAAAATCATCATACCTTCTCGGTGGCCATTTGATTCTTGTCGACCTCCTTAAGGATGTTTCTAGCACTTCCACAATTGGCTGACTACCACCTATAGGAACTTCTTGCCGATCAGTATCTGAGACATGTTCATGATCTAAACCTGAACCCTGTTCATATTCTGATTCTGAAACATGTTCATGACTAGTATCTGAACTATGGTCATCATGAATATCGTTAGAAATACTATCAAACTGAATGTGCTGAAAGTCAGATACATCATCCTGTTTCAATCGACTATCTACATCTAACTGTACAAGAGAGGATTCATTAAACTTTACATCTCTGTTGATGATGATTTTGCGGGTAGTAGGATCCCACAATCTATATCCTTTGTTCCAACACCATACCCAACAAAGATATACCTTTTAGACTTTGGATCTAACTTAGTTCGCTGATGTTTAGGCACTAGAGCATATGCATCACAACCAAACACTCTGAGTTTAGAATAGTCACAAGGGTGTCCTTTCCATACCTCTTGCAGAATCTTTCAGTCTATCGCAGTCGATGGAGATCGGTTTATCACATAACAAGCTGTTGCCACCTCTTCCGTCCACAACTCCTTCTGCAACCCGGCGTTACTCAGCATACTCCTTGCTCTTTCTAGAAGAGTCATGTTCATGCGTTCAGCAACTCCATTTTGCCGAGGAGTATAAACCGTGGTCTTATGCCTCTCAATCCCTGCATACTTGCAATAGCTGTCAAACTCCTTGGAAGTAAACTCACCACCATTGTCAGTTCTTAAACACTTTATTGTTCTACCAGTGCTGTTTTCTACCAATGCTCTAAACTGCTTGAAAACTGAAAAAACACCAGACTTTCTTTTCAACATGTAGACCCAAACCTTCCTAGAAAAGTCATCAATGAATGATACAAAATAAGAAGAACCACCATATGAAGTTGTAAGGGCTGGTCCCCAAACATCTGAATGGATATAATCAAGTATGCCTTTACTAGTATGTTTGTCTGTTTTAAACTTTTGTTTACTTTGTTTTCCAAACAGACAATGCTTACATAAATCTAATTTTCCAGACTTCAGATTTG
>APFE030247200.1:2717-16895 GCA_000404065.3 Pinus taeda | reverse complement strand
AACATACTCTGATGCTGAAGCTCTACCTGCTACTAACAAGTGCTCCTTCTCTGACATCTGGGCTACTGCAACATCTCCATGCATCTCGTACCATTGCACACCTCTCTATGCCACCTAGCACTGTGCTAAACACTTGTGCCTCTGGCATTGTTGCCACCTGCTAGCTATGCGTTGTCCTGGGATTCCCTGTACTGTTGCTCTCTTTGCCATTCCATCTACATCTGTCTCTACCCAATCATTCAATTCCTGCTACTCCACATCGGGGCTCTTGTAGTAAGGTCTCATCCAAGAGGTTGGGTACCTTAAGGTTCCTGCCCTCCTCCTTGGGACAATCACTCTATATCACCCCACTTCCTACCTGGAGGTATGGCTGCATGCGATCCCTCTACCCACCTGGCTTGAAGTTTCCCCCTACTAGAGGTCTCTACATGAGTAGATGTTTCTACTCAATCTTCTCTCAGCTTCCCTTATTGTAGCTACTCCACAACCTCCTGAAACTGCTACACCAATCGTGGCTCCTCCACAATTGTCTAAGTCTTCTTTTGGCTCTGCATGTTGATAGGTAATATACCCTCCCTCTCAACCACCAAGTCTCCATCAATTGCCTTGCTTCTCAAGGCTTTGCATGCATCTTGAACCTCAAGAGCATATAGGTTCTTGATCTGTGAACCAATCTGTTTCACCTGTCTAGTGATGATGTGTCTAAGGAAAACCTTTCCCTTAATAAGGACTACATCATAGCCTCTGTCTTTTAGAATCGCGATCAACACCAAGTTTCTCTTCAGCCCTGGTACATACTTGACATCAGTCAAGGTAAGGTGAGATCCATGCTCCCTCTAAAAAATGACCATACCTACACCTGAGACACTATACTTCTCATCATTACCCATCGCTATGAGTATCTCGAGATCTTTCTCCTCCAAAGTACTAAACAAACTCTTGTCGCTAGTCATGTGGAAAGAAGCTTCACTGTCAAGAAACCAACCACTTCCCACCATGGATGAAACCATGCATGTGAAGAGTGTGAAATCCAACTCAAACTGTGAAGCAAGTGACTCACCTTCAAATCCTTCTCCGGATCCCTTCTTGGATTTCCTCTGTGGACAATTTGTAGCATAATGGCCCACCTCATGACAATGAAAGCATCACACTTTCGATTTGTCAACCTTCTTCCCATCATTGGAAGAATTGGATTTGAAAAGAGAAACCTTTTCCTTCCCCTTCTTTGCCTTACTCGCTAAGGCATAGTTCTCCTCATCCTCCAAGGATGAAGAACCGTCTCGGTGCTCTGTTTGATCTCCTCCTGCATCAAATCTGACCATAGTCATTCCCAATCTGGTAGTTTCTCCCTTCCATTCACCGAGTCCTAGTAGCTATGCCAACTCTTAGGAAGGCCAAGGAGTGTTAGACTCACCATCTACTCATCCGATTTCATGACCCCTACACTTGCAAGCTCATCCCTGCATGTGATGAGATTGGTCAGATACATAGGGATCGTCTCATCCATTTCACACTTGATCTTTCGAAGTTTTTCCTTCAGTGCCAGCTTCCTCTGATCACTGCTATTTTGATATAAATCTTTCAATGTTTTCCACATTGCATGCAGAGTCTCCTTCCCATGGAGGCTCAAGACAATGTGATCTTGCACTCCCTCCAAGAGAATTCTCCTAGCTCTAGCCACACACTTCCTCCATTCCACCTGCTTAGTCTTGTCAGTAGGCTTAGGTATTTCTTGATCAATGAAATCCTTAAGGCCATTATCTTCCAAAACTTCCTCCATGTGATCCTTCCAAGCTATATAGTTTGAGCTGCCATCAAGGGCATACTCAAGCCTCAAACCATAGAACCCCATCGATGAAATAGATGTGATAAGAACTTGAGATCTATATCCCGAATAATAAACTTCAAATTTCTCCTGCTAGTATACTATTCTTGCTTGATCACCTGTGCTCCGATACCATATAAAACCTTTTCTACAGATCAGCTAGCTTTGATACCATGTAGAAATTTCACCTGTAGAACAAACCGATATATGCAATGTCCTAAAGCATAATACTTGTTCTACCTCTACAAAACATTAAGCAGAAGCATAATAGAATTCATGAGCAACATCAAGTAGAAACATGCATAACTGATCAAGAAAAATAATCACACATAACACACGATATATCCATGGGAAAGCACCAGCATAAAACCCCAACCATGTATTATCAATCAAGTGGAAATCCTCTTCACAATACAAAAGTAATCAGCTCTCAAGCTATCTAGTTCTCAATGAACCATGAAGATATGAAGATATGTCTCATGAACCAGCCAAGCCCTGTATATAAAGGCTTTACCTATGGTCCAATCACTATTTCCTTGCACAGTTTGCTTAGGAAATAATAGCAAAAGCATATGCAGTTAATTCCAAGCATACTAAGTCAACCTATGGTCCAACTACGCAATCCTTGAGGACACTAGTTCCTCAATCATGCAAATACTACTTAGTAGAAATAGTCAAGCATCTGATAGTACACTGTCCCGCATCTGATCTCAATTGGGTCTCTGACAGAACTGACATGCAACAGTTATCCATGAGTGAATTCTCAGTTATCTAAAATATTAGTTGTCACATGCATGCAAGAATTAACGAACTATATTTTATCATTTTAACTACTTGTTAAAATAATCTAACTGGACTTGACTAGTTAGAACTAAGTCAACTGATTCTCTCATTATAGAACTCATACTTATTTCCTCAATCAGTGGAGGAAATTAAGGATAAATTCCTCAATCAGTGGAGGAAATTAAGGATAAATTCCTCAATCAATGGGACAACTCATGTGCATGCTCACAAAGACTTCAAATTCAAATTTCGTTAACTAATTAACTCAACTGAATTAATTAATTAATATTTCCAATTGATGTTAAGACCAAAATTAATTTTACTTCCTATAGATAGACTAGGGACTGCTATAAATAGGAAGGGACCTAGAAATGCTATTTTTAGAACTTTCTAGTTTTAGCAGTTTCACCTCTCACCCAATGTGGCCAATGACCTCACTGGCCAAACCGCTATTTTTAGACATGCTATTCTTAACAGGTCTATTTTTAGCACATTCTAAATTTATCATTTCATGTTGCACACTTTTTAACAATTACAGCATAAGTTGGAAGCCACAGAAGAGGCCATGAAAGAACTGAAGCAAGACAGACATAATCTTCAAACAAAGAATTATGAATTGAAGATGAATCTACATGAAGAGAAGGAGGACATACAAAGTTTTCTACTACAACAGTAAGCAAAGGATGAGGCCTTGGAAAAGATACAGCGAGACCCATGTGAGGTAAAAAATAGTTCTCCATCTTCATTTATGTTTCCTCATGATGATTTCACTGTGTTTGAAAATCACACCACAGGAATTGGCTCCAAACTGCTGAAGAGAATGGGGTATGAAGGAAAAGGCTTGGTGGTTAATGGCCAAGGAATTGTCAACCCCATCAAAGTAGAGAAATTACCCCGTTAGGCAGGACTTGGGTATGTCAGGAAAGAAGTTGGGGAATGCGATCCACCAACACTGAATTATGAGCAGCCCTCATTAGTTCTTTCCAAATCAAAAGAGAAGGTAAAAGACGTTGATTTCCTTTCGATTTCATCTTCTCATAATATGATGTCTATTGGAGATTTGGAGATCCCAATTACAGGGAAAAATATGTGGCTCCTTACAAAGACAAGGAACGAGGGGAAAGTACTTGGTACTGATAACCAAGGCATCACTCAACCTTTGGAGGTTATGCATGAACCTTGATTTGCAGGCTCGAGATACACTAGAGGAGAGTACTCAAAGGTGTCATTTTTGTCCGAGACTTTGTCGAGGAAAGAGAATGATGGGAGGACATCCCCATCATCCCATGGTAGTTTCCATTGTAGGGAGAGAGTTGAGGCAAGCTCTCATTGCCATACTGACATCAAAGATAGCAAAGGAAGGTATAATCACTTTCGATCTTCGAAATTTCATTATGATCATATTGTTAATAATGAACGAAGACAAAGGCATCAAAAAACATGCACTTTTTGTGGTTTACCTAACCATACTTTTTCCAAGTGTTGGAAAAGAATGGCAACACTCATGAGGCATGAAAAAACCTCTCGGCAGCATGAAAAGAAACAGGTTAAGCAAATATGGAGGAAGAAAGGCTACTGCATTCATTGCGACAAAAATGACCATCAGAAAGCCACTTGTTGGAAGCTCCATCTAGAGCAGTGCCTTACAGACAAAGGATTGGTGCATGAAGTAGGAAGAGCAGTTGTTCGACAAGCAAAACCACCTCGGGGAGGTGACCCATTCACGTTGATTAGTGAAAAATGGTTTTTTTGACATGATGTCATTTTATGGTCATTTTTTGTAAATCATTTGTTGCATTTTAAAGTGTAAATGTGATGATGTGTTTTCATCACTTGGTCAACAACAATGATGTCTAGTCACGTTTTGAGTCGTATTTTGAGTCACATGTTAAAACTATGAAAGTGATGTTATGTTTCCATCACTTGTCAAAACAATAGTGTTTGGCCTTATGAATGTAAATCATGTGTTGCAGTGATGTTAGTTTTTCATCACTTTTTGAAGCAACCATGATGGGTTGGCCTTGTTGTCATAGCTGGGGTATTACATCCATCTTGTTGTAAACTTGACCACTGATTATGTGTTATAAACTCGCGGCAAGTATGGGACGTTTGGGTATTTAGTTTGGTCATGTTATTCAAAGCATGTGATTTGCAAACAGTGTACTACAGGTTGCAGAAATAGCAGGTGTCGGTTCGTCGCTTAAGGCTCTGAAGAACAAAGGTGAAGGAGATGGAAGCGAGACCTTTTTAGGATGCTTGTGATGCGGATAGGGTATAGATAGAGATGCAGATTATTTTAATGCTTTTGGAGGACCAAAAGCCCCTTAGTGGGGATGATTGATCTAGGAGGCTCGAAAGAGACATGAAAGACAAAGATGGCTCAAAAATCAAAGTATTTGGATTATGCTCAAACTAGGACTAGATCAAAGACCTCGTCGTCCTGATCATGGTGGTGCGAACGGTTCATCAAACCGAGCTTGTATGTGAATGATAGAGCTCTTCACAGTTTGACATGATAGGGGAAAAGTGAGGCCCACAACATGTCACATGGCATCCCAGTAAGCAGGTGGGACCCACATGACAGCCCATCAACTATTGACACTTGGCATCTTCTCATTCATCTCCTAAAAACTTGCATAAGAGACAAAATCATGGAAAATGGTTAAATAAATAACCATATAATAAAATGTTGTTTAATATATAGTTAAAAATAACTATATAAAAACAAAAAAAACATGGTTTCGGGATCAGCCACAACAACCTCCGCCGAACCCTTTAAAACGGCCTCAATAAAAATCACATGGCATATATATATATATATATATATATATATATATATATATATATATAAAGGCCGACGAGCATAACCCCGTCGGCCTTATCACAATCGCAAACCATATGTTATAAATATTACATATACATATATGTATTGGGATCGGCGGCAACAACCTCCGCCGAACCCTCCACAACTGTCACACCCTTTATATGTATATATCGCATGTTATATGCCGCATGTTTTACCTGACTGATTATATGAAGGCCAATTGTAATATCGTTGATATCCCACATAAAGCAGAGATATACATGCACTACTGATCACCGATTGTACATCGACGATATATATATTATATATATATATATATATATATATATATATATATATATATATATATATATATATATATATATATATATATTATATATATCTATATATATATATATATATATATATATATATATATATATAATAGATTGGTGTAACCCTAATTAGGGCACCGATACCTCCACCGTGCCGATATGGATATCGATGGGACCTCACATTTTGTGCTGATATAAGTGTCAATCCTTGTGCCAGCCACCGATTGCGATGTATGCACACAACATATGTATTAATGCGAGGTTTATGAGGTAGGTCGGTCAATGCGGACCTGACCCCCGTTTATGCATATTTATGGTTTCTAAAAAGTTTATATATGGGAGGGGTGGGATTTGATCCCCCGACTTCTCTTTAACCATTTAGCGTTTATAACCATGAGGACAACGGCCTATTCATTAGGAAATCCACTGATGAGTTTCTTTATAAACTCAGATTTTTACCTCTACACGTAGTTCGAGGAGGAGAGAGACTGTAGGCACAAAATTCAAGGTAGAATGCAGGAATGGATTTCAAGGCAGTGAATTAATTAATATTTTAATGCAAGAACCCTGAATTTTGCAGGAGGGCAAAATTCTCACTTTGTCAAAATTTGACAAGTTTTATATGGCTTTTACACCTCTCATTGCCACGAACACAATGGTGCTATTCGTTTCTTCATCAGAGGTCTGAATTTTCCAATTAGTTCTAGAATGCACGTGGAACCATGATTTCAGAAAACGTAGGGAGTGGAACCATGAGCCATGATATTTTCCCAAGGAGGTAAAATTTCGACATTTCAGAATATAGTCAAGTTTATACTTGTTTTCCATGGTTTTCCGCAGGGATCACAATGGAGTGATCAGATTCACCATTTGAGTTGCAGATTTATAGTGCATCGATGGAACAAAATCTTTGAGGAATCCCAAGGGAATCTAGAAGATTCCTTGAGCGCTAAATTCTCAACTTCTCATAATTCAGATTTTGGATAGTCGATTCAACACTACTCGATGCCACAAATATGATGGTGGCTTCATATTTCTTATTCTCTCATTTCTTCTTCTAGTCGTTTTTCTAAGTGCTAGTGCAGATGTCTGCATTCTTGTGAAAGTAGCCATTTTTATGAGATCAATTCCTTGAGAGCGATGGTCTGAGCAGCTTCAGCAGTGAGACATCCACTTCTTCAGATGGCCCTTAGTTGTGAGGTATATGATGTGTTCATGTACTTCTTCTTTCTGCATTATGTTGTACATATCCATGATTGATGTTGATGCAAGATCTTGTTTATTTCATGTTGTCATGATTCCTTACTTCATGTTATGCAAAATTTTCTATATGATGTACTTGCTGTCATAACTCTTTATGTTATGTTTTGGGATCCCTTGGTGTATGTTGTTTGGATACTCTTGTTGTCATCATGCATGTGTTTTACTTTGACATCCCTTTTGTGCCATGTTAGCGGGATGCGCATCATGCTTGTTTTTGTGTCATACTGATAGGAGTCTTTTGATTGAGAGTTCTAGTTGTGGAAAATCTCTTAGAGCCACTCCTGCGTAAGGGAATTATTCCTTGTCTGATTGAGACATCATCTCTGTGTACATCATCTTTATTGAAAATGCATAATGCAGCAACCTACACCATCTTGACACCAGGGCCTGGAGATGTAGTCCGGCCTGGAGATGTAGTCCCTCCTGGACGAACTCTGTTATCAACGGCTTTTGTTTTCATGTGCTGATTATTATTATGTTCCTCTTCCTTACAGTCTGCAGTGTATTTGTTAATGTTCTTTTAAAATGCAATTTTAACACATCATGAAAGTAAAATGTCTTGGAAAGGTCCTTCTTCACACCCAGACTTGGATTAGGTGTCACGTGCTTCATCCCTTTGAATAAAACAAAAGCAAGAAAACAATGAGGTTGGGGTGTTGAGTTACTTGGAGCCCGCAAGGAGAATGAAAATGACTTAGGAGGGCATTCGTTACCTTTGGGGATGTGTACAGAGGAATCTTGCATTGTTGTCTAGGCGAGAGGCTCTTTCACTGGGGCTGAAAGATCGTTGTTGGGCAGTAGCTTTAGGCTTTTAGGGGATTTATGTAAAGAACATAGATATATGCCTAGGTGGTGGGAGACGGAGGTAGGCGCAGGAGATATGTGGCAGTTGTAGATTGGCTCAGGATGATAGGGTACGAGCTTATGCGAAGAGGTGGACAATTTCTAATTTCATCATTTACTTACCCTTTACCACTTTACCTAATTCCTTCACATTTTCGAGAAAATAGGAGGAGACCACCCATCGGGTGTTCCCTAACTGTTATGTCGGAGTGATCGAAAGCATTTCTCGTTGGGTGCCGGAACGAATTGGGATTGTTTGGCGAGCACTGACCAACATCGGGGGTTTGCGGTTGTGTTAACTCCTTCATATGTGCACTAGCAGAGTTGCGGTTAGGTGTCAGCGAATTTGGATGTCGAGTGACCCAAGCCCTGAGTTGCATGGCTTATAAGCCACAATTAATCTTCGAACCATTAGCTCGAACCTTTAATCATCACCTGAAGCTTCTTCTATTACATCTCTCCTTGTGGACCCGATATACTTCACCTTTGTGGGTTAAGGTGCTTGATACATATCTCTCTTGCCACCTTTAAATATTAACATCTAATCTATTTTCTCAGAAGATACCTTAGGGAAAGATGGAGATAACATTGGCTCCAGTAGGGATGAGGCATTGGATTCCAATGCATCGAGAACCTGTAGTTTGGTAAATTTCTTTCTTGGGCATGGATTTTTATTCAACAATTTTATTTTTTATTTTTATGAAAGCGAACCTTTAAAAGAAAACTTGAAACTTCAGAGGGTATTTACAATGTACACACTAATATTTACAATGTGTGAGGGAGGAGTACCTTTAATTCTAAAAGTAGAGTTTGAGGAACTAACCATTAACTGGTAGTTCCAATGATTCTCCTTCCAAATTCTTGAGAAGGTATGTATTATTTCCTTTCTCTTCAGAAATTTGGAAAGGACCAAACCATAGTGGATCAAATTGCTCATGCTTGCCTTTATCCTCCCTTCTAACATCCCATCATAGGACCAAATCACCCAGTTGTAAAGTTAATTCTTTGGCTTTCTTGTCAAACAAATATTTCATTTTTTGCTGATAGTTTGCCAATTTTGTCCCTACATGTTCCCTGTTCTCATGAAGTTCGACCAGTTGGTTCATCCTTTGGGTCATGGTGTTTGGTTCCTCTTTTGCTTCTTGCAACAACTTTTCCACTGGCATTTCTAATTGGATTGGGAAGATTGTTTCCTTACCATATACCAGCTCGAAGGTGACTTTTAAGTGGATCATTTAGAATTCACTCGATTGGCCTAGAGAGTGAATTTCAACTGAGTATCCCAATTTTCTAATTCTTTGTGATGGTTTTCTTCATAACTCTTACCACTGTTTTATTTTAGGACTCGGCTAACAATTCTTTTGAGGATAGTAGGTAGTGGAATGTCCAATTATGATATTAAATCTCTGATATAAACTGATAAATTTAGTGGACTTAAAAACCTGGGCATTTCCTGTAATGATCTTGGTAGGGCAACCAAAACGTGATAAGATGTTTTCCTCCATAAAATTAATCACCATCGACTCAGTAGCATTTTGGGTTGGGATGGCCTCTACCCACTTCATGAAATAGTCTGTGGTAGTTAATATCCATTTATGTTGGCCACTGGAAGGTGGGTTTATCTCACCTATGAAATCTAGCCCCCATTGTCTAAAAGGTTCTTCCACATGTACCGGGATTAGAGGGAGAGGGGATAGTTTTTGCTTTTCAGCGAAGGCTTGTAACTTCTGACATGCCTAAACCTCTGAATGAACTTCTCCAAAGAACGTGGGCTAGTAGAATCTGGCCTTAAAGATTTTTTGAGCAGTGGTCTTCCAGCTGTAATGAAATCCATAAACCCTTTCGTGAAATTCTTCAATCACCTTGTGGGTTTCTCCCTCCACTAAGCACAACAATAGGATCCCTACAAGGTCCTTCCAATAGAGTTGGCCATTGGATATGATAAAATTTTACGTTTGCAGTCTCAATGTTCAATATTTGGACTTATCCATTCCTAGTGGACACCTCAAGAATAAGAGATAATAGATGATATTTTTATACGAAGATGACATTTCATATTTGGCATATATTTTTTGTTCTAAGGTTTTGATATCATCCTGTTGGACTTCTATTTCATCTTTATCAGTTATCATATTTATCCACGAATGTTGGAAGTTGGACTCTGATAGGATATTGGCCAGTCCCTGGCCTTTTATGAGCTTAGTGGGTTTTATGTCCAATTCATATTCCTGGATCTTAGTGATCCACCTTCCCCTTTTTCCCTCACTGTTGTTTTTGGAACATATTTTGTAATAGATGACTAAAATACATATACTCTGAATGAATTCAAAGCTTTGACGAGAGCATAGGCATGTTTCTCCAAGATGTTGTATTACAATTCAACATCCCTCAAGACTTGGCTAAAGAAGTCAATGGGCTTCTCATACCCCTCCTTTTTTTTTGTAGAAAAACTGCAGCAATAGTATGAGGAGAAGCGAAAGAAAATATATAGAAAGGTGTTGAGTAGTCAGGGCTGACTAGTACTAGTGCTTTAGAAAAGGATGCTTTGATCCTAGAAAAATATTTCCAAGAGACAAGACTCCATTTGTATTCATTTTCTTCTTTTAGCATATTTGTAATACCCTTGACTATTTATGCATAATTGGGTATAAACGTTCTCAAAAAATTGATTCTTCCCATAAAAACTTGGATCTCTTTATTGTTTATTGTTAGGGGAATGTGACTAATGGCCTCTACTCATTTAGGGTTGATTTTCACTTCTTCCTATGCCACTATGTGTCCCAGTAGCATTCCTTCACTTAGGGAAAATTGATATTTCTTCAGATTAAGAGACAACCCATATCTCCTACATTTTTCAAAGGTGAGTTTCAAGTTCATGATATGTTCTTCATCAATCTTTGAAAATAATTTGATGTCATCTACGTATACCACTACAAACTTGTCTTGTTTCCCCACAAATTCTATATCCATATCTCTTTGAAATGTGGCACATGCATTTATAAGACCAAAAGGCATGCGAGCATACATGAAAATTCCCCAAGGGGTAGTGAATGTTGTTTTCTTTTGGTCATATGGGTGGACTGCCACTTGATTGTAACCTGAGAACCCATCCATCATGGACATTCTAGTTGATCCAACCAAATTCTATAGTATGTAGTCCATCTTAGGAAGTGGGTACTTATCCCTCAACCATGCCTGTTGGTACCATTCTATGACCCCTTTTTCCCTCCCAAAACATGACCATTACCTACCTCTTTTCATCATTTATCCCTCAAATGCCTTGGAAATTGATTAATTAATAGTTTTATAGTTGTAGAATTACATTTAAGTTGATTTAAGGGTTTTGTGTTAATAAATTAGGATTTTTGGGAAAAATAACTACAGGAAGTCTCAACAACCTGTAAATGGCTTATCGTTTGACATGTGGCATGACAGCCAGGCCAGAGCGAAAGGTATGGGCGAAAAGTGGAATGTCCAAGCATGGACAAGCACCTATCCCACAGCGGAAACAACCCTCCTACATGCGCGGTCAACGCTTGGTCAACTATGGCATGTTGGCACAAAGGCAGCAACATCACACAGTTACAGTCAATCCGATTTTTAGTTGTTTCCTTGTTTTTATGTGCGTAAGCTAGGATAGGAACATCTTTGCGTTTTTGTAAAAGCAGCAACAGCCGCCCATGGATGAACATCCATTTTTCAAGGGATGTGAACCGTATGTAATTATAAGGCCGAACCTGGTTATAAGTTAGTTTACCTTTATGTTTTACATTTACATTTCTTGTCGCCTCAGAACAGAGCTTTGATTTAATACAAGACTACATTATAATCTCCGTGCGTTGTTTTAATACTGTGATCGTGGAATAACAATCTTGGTGTACCAAGAATGCGGACGGGCCTTGCGTGCATGGTATACCGATATCATTTTGATTGCATTTACATTGTTATTTTAATTACGTTTTAGAGTCAGAGAATTTGATTGATATTTGAAACTGATATATATATGCACAGGGATTTAATTGATGTTTACATTTGTGTTTATGAATGCGCTGTTATATGTCTATGCATGCGCTTGAATAGGCCATCATCTAGATTGTGAATCATACCCTGTAAGGGGTTCGATCCAGGGTTTCTTTATAACGCACTGTTATGGACTGTACGCTTATGATTTTTACTTTGCATGCTTGTAATAAATGTTTATGGCTGTTGGGTACCATTAAACAGGGGTTTCATGTTTGGTGTCTCTGTAAGGGGACCGAAACCTTTAAATACAGTGATACACAACATGTTATGAGTTGCATCTTAGCTAATAATGACACATAGTTTGATGCTTAATTAAAGATTTGATTGATAGTTTAATATTAGATTAAGTCACAACATTGTAATTAGGAAGAATAGGCCTAGAATAGATCCTTTATGTCTATATATTTTAGGCACACGCCTCTAAGTATACGCACCCTGGTCGATAATAAATGTAGCCCCGTCTAGCACCCTAGATAGGACACTACATTTTGGCACTGTTGCCAGGGAGGCGTACTTAAAGGATTGGAAAGAAAAAAATTTAATAAACAAAAATCAACAAAAATACAGTCAAAAGTCATGTTGATTTATGCCTAGGTTTAGAGACAATCAGGGTAGATTCATAAGAACCCCCCACCATTAAAAAACTAACCCATCATCATCAGGAGCAGACTCTGTAAAGAATTCAACACCAGCTGAGGAAAATATCATTCAAGCATTAGAGGATAAACAAAAATCAGGGCAGAGACTTACTCTCGTCGAAAGGCAAACTTTATTCATACATAAATCACAGAAGAGGTCTGCCACACAAGGAGAAAGTAGCACAGTGACTCGACACTCTCTAGAGATTGAACACTCTCCAGAGACTGAACACTCTTACCTTAATTGCCTCTTTGAAGTAAGTGACTCTGATACAGAGAAATCTACTAAGATGGCTGAGGAAGGAGATGGGTCAGCACCACATCAAAGACAGAGAGATGAGGAAGAGTCAACTCTTCCTTTTCCCATACAATAACCACAGGAAGATGATGAGATTAAAATGAAAAATATACCACCATCAGTGCTACCTAATTTCTATGGTATGGCTTCAGAAGATTCAGATTCATTTTTTTTCGAATTTGACATTGTATGTCGGACATATGGCTATACTGATGATGCCCATAGGCTCAGACTTTTTCCAGCCACACTAAAGGCATCAGCTTTGAGATGGTTCATGGGGCTTGGTGAGCATACTATCACTGATTGGGATGGTATGAGAAAAGTATTTCTAAGGAAATATCAACCCTACTACAGATCCAAAGACTCTAAAGATGACATCTTTAGAATGAGCCAACAAGACGATGAAACCTTAGAGGAATACTTGGAACGGTTTGTCTATAACTTACAAAAATCTAAACACCAAACTATGCCTCTTGAACTGACCCGTACAATATTCTTGAAAGGTATCCGAGAGGAATACATGGATGACCTCAACTTAATGGGTCAAGGTGACATTTCTGTTCTACCCTTTGAAGAAATCGCTGATCTATGTGAAAAGTATTCAAGGAGTAAAGCTAAAATGGGAAAAAGAACCTTGTCATCCAAGGTCACCAAGTCCAATTCAACAAGTGTCACAAGGGCTGACATAGGCAACTTGTTAGAAGAATTCAAGACAGATTTGTTAAGCACAATAGGGAACCAAATTGACACTCTAAAAGCCAAAAAGAAACAAGAAGCTGAAGATCAGGTAATGGTTATTTTCTACCCCAAGTGCCGGAAGAAACATGCATTAAAGGACTGTCCACTAGACAGCATTCAAGTTTGTGCTTTCTGTACTGAACATCATGATATATTTAACTGTCCTAAAGTTAAGGTTTTGCAGAACTATAACATGGCAGCCAATGGAGAGATGGAAAACATGTATTACATGGGCGCAAAAAGACCATGGCAGCCAAGGCCAACACCTCAAGGTATGTTTCCAAATCAAAACTTGGAATTTCCTGTGAATGATCAAATGTATGCACAAAATTCATGGAATGTACCCATGCCATGGCAGCACCAAAACAATCCACAGCAACAATGGAGACCATCTCAACAGTACTCTCAATCTTATCCTACATATCCTCAATCATACCAACCATATTCACAACCATATCAACAATATCATCAACTGTATCAATCACATCCTCAACCATATCAACAGTATCCTCAGCAAGCTGTTTATCCACCTCAACCTACTCAACAAGCATTGCCTGCTCCTCCACCAATAAATCCACCACAACTACAATTTCCATCTAACTCACAACCTTCCAGACCCACACAAATTC
>APFE030247191.1:7611-19365 GCA_000404065.3 Pinus taeda | reverse complement strand
TATCGGAAACTCAGACCACTCCGATATGGCCCTTACACCATTACCAAGGCTGTGGGAGACAATGCATTTGAGCTCAGTATTCCCCCATTCCTTGGCCTGCACACGGTGTTCAATGTCGACCGCCTTCGGCCATACTTTCCGCCATTACTAGACACGTCCGACATTGCAGAACAACTCACACCCACAGAGTTAAATCCAGCTTGCATGGAACAAGCTGCAACTGATCGGATCATGGACACACAGATCAAGCACACTCGCCAGCAGAATATCCAGCTATATCGAGTTGTTAAAGCAGGACAACTCCTTCACCAAGGCAAGTGGCTCACCAGGGACCAAGTGCAGCAGAAGTTCCCTCATCTCATGGAGGAACTCAACGCAATGGGGACCATTGCTTCCTAAGGGGGGAGGAATGATCCAAGTGGATATTGGTGGCCACCCGCTAATTCGACTTGGATCCCCTCTAAGTGCTTCGTGCAGTTTTTTTCAGTTTCCTTAATTATAGCACAATTTACTATTTTTAGCAGTTTTTCGGGTCCTAAACTTCCGGAGCCATTTTGAGGCCCTAAACGACGTTTTTTGGGAAATCTACCGCAGCGATTTTTCGTGACTAAAAATCGTCTTTTCCGTCGTAGTCCTCGGAGAGATCTTTCCAACGGGCTATCATGCGCGTCAAACGGAGATAAGACGACCAATTCGCGACCCGGGAAGTTGATGTACCAACTTACCCAAAAACGGGGCCCACAATTTGGCGTTTCATCTTCCAGGGTTAGGTTTTGGAATGTGAAGGGTTTTTCCATTGTTTCTCAACAATAAATAGGCCTTCGAGCCTCATTTGTAACACAGTTCAGAGGCATGAAGCCACACATCTCTTCTCAGAGATAAGCTACCATCGCCCTAGCTGGTTTATTTCTATTTCCGGTTGTAAGCATATTTCAGTATTTTCCATTAATGAAATGAAGTATTATTTCCGCTGCATCTTTGTGTATATGGTTATCTCTGTATTTTATTGCATTCCTGTTTAAATCTGGATCAGCGGACTAAGGTCTCACCCAAAGTAGTATGGGAGGGTGCTAGAACCAGGTTTCCGCACCCTGGGGATGTCTGATATGTGGTGATTGATACGCAGTCCAACCCTTGCGCTTACTATGCTACACGCACCTGCAAGTACCCCTTGCTTTGTGATACTATCTTCATGCAATTCTCGCTGCAGTGCGACCCGTGTTATTTACCCAAGTATTCCTTAATTAGTCTATGTTAGCTGACTACTTAAATTAAATAAACATATAAACATTCATACAAGTATTCATCAAGTGCGCATATTAAATAAACAAAGTAAAAGTAATGAATAACATCAACATAAAGATTCCAAAATAGATGCACATAATAGACTTCTCTTTATTATCTTTCAATCCCCAGTACAGACCTGACTCTGCCCTGTGCACTCAGCTGCAGGGGTCCGCACACTTAGTTGCAAACTCTACTAGGCCTCTACACACTCAGCTACAGAGCCTCTACCTACTACTACGACCCAGTACACTTCAGATTCCACTCTATATTCTTACCATTCCTTGGCTATTCTATCTATTAATTTCTTGCTAAAAAACTATATTTACACTTAGAGCTTCGTTATATTTATACAATGTAGGCCGACACAACTTTACATTAAATTACATTTCTTAGGGCGAGCAACCCTATGACTCGATTATACAATTCACGCTTCGCGCCCATACTTCACAGAGTTCTACACCATCCTTGACCAAAACTTGGGCTTTAAGCCCCAAAACCTGCTGCAAGGGATCCCATGCCCAACTGGCCCCCAACAAAATCATTGTGACTCATCCCGAGTCACTCTTCTGGTGTGGTGATCTTTGCACGGAGCCCCTCCAACTATGCTTGTGTTGTGCAAAGGTCCGCAGTGCACTGTTCTACTATCTGTTAGATCTTCTCTACTCTTTTTGCCGAATGCTCCCTGTCAGGGTCAGATCCCTGTCTTCAGGCATGCATCACCTTCATTTGTACGAGATTTCCTTCAATATTAGTGGTGATGTGGAATGCCTCATCAATCCATGGCTAGACGCGCACTTTAAGTACTGCCTCTTTCTGTCGCACGACATCCACTTGTTCCTTCAATTCCTTCACTTGTTGTAGCTTTGCCAACCGCTGGGTTAGGACAAGTATCTTCATATTCCATGCACACTGTCATACTACAGTTGGAGCTCTCGCGCTTCTATTTCCAGGAACTGTATGGTGGGGTCCTCTTGTAAGGAAGTGAGGACCGCAAGGGATTCTTCCAACATCATAGTATAGTCCTGCACTGCCTGTCCTATTTCCTCCAGCCCCTTTTGGATAGCACCAGCGCACTGTTCCCTAACTTCCAACGGCGTGGATGACTACACCTTTAATCGCAGTTCGACAATCTGAAGGTTGAGGTCCAACTGTATCCTCGTTTCTTCCTCCTTTGCCTCACTGAATCCACTAGCCAATCTGTGAATTCACACTCCAACTGGTAGGTCTGTTGCAATTTCTAACTCAGGAGCGCGGCGACATGCTTCCTCTATTATCTACTCCAGCTGTTGATTCTGCACCAATGCTTCATCGTGTTGTAGACTAAGCTACTCAATGTTGATTCATTGTTCGTTGAGCATTTGTGCCATGCATCCTTCCTTAGCGCAAAATTCTGTTGTCGCTCTGCCTTGTAGTTGGTATAATGTGTCCCATAGAAGGGCAGGCAAATTTAGGCCAAGTCCCTTGAATCGTCCCACCGCAGCTCTCTCCTCTGTGATGTCCACTGTTGGTGCTCCTTCCGGCATGGCGACAAGCCATTTTGGCCCATAGAAACTGCTCTGTTGCCGATGTACCTGCAACACCATAGATGGCTACCATTCCCTCCTATGGGGACCACACCTGAAGTTGTTGTAGTTGTACCCTCAGGGCCCCCAACACATTCTTCTACTTTGTCATTGCTTCCCGGAGCACTTCCCTAGTGACCGTGCGAACTATGTCACCGATGTCGTAGAGGTCACCCTCTGTCAGTGTAATGGGTTCGTTGTCTAGCTTGGAAGCCTTTGTCTTCTTCTGTGGACCTGCTCATTCTATACCACGCGGCTATTTCAGTTGTGTAGATGTCGTGCTTGGGTCCACGCCTTCCGTTGTGTCCTCTATTCCCTATTCCTTGGTCAAGTCCAGGCCTCCTTCTTCCTGCGTCATGGTGGCCCCTATTGCCAGTGTTGATGCTACTTTTTTGGTGGCCTTGGTCTGCTCTGCGATGGCCTTCGCTGCCTCCCAGGAAGTCCTTACCTCCTCAGCCAACTGCTCGTTGTGGTTCTGCTGTGCGAGCAGCTTGGTGGCATCCTTCTATTTTTGTATCACTATCTTATCATGTGCCGCTAGATCTAGGGCATGCCACATGGGTGGCCATGAGTCGAGCACAGCGAAAACAACATCATCAATCGTGATGAAAGGAAGTTTGGTCCAATTTTGTGCCAGATTCTTGCACCTTGATATACACATTGTGTATATCTCCCTTTAAGTCTACAAAGCTCTGCAGACTGTCGTACACTGTGGGGGATAAGCATAGCGTTTTGCTGATCCACATCCAGATGCTCGCCTCCATGAGCACCAAGAAGATCTTGGTCTCACGGATTTGCATGGCATCCTTTGTCACCTAGAGCAACGCGTATTTTACCACCTTTTGCAAGTCTTATTCAAGGGGAGGGAGCTAACTATCCTCAGGCAGTTCCCTTTTCACCAATAAGATAGACAAGAGAAACCACAGGTAGTGGAAGGTCTTGCCCTGCTCCTGAGCTTCTTTGTAGTTGGTTATGAATTCCTCACAGAGGAATTTCGCCTAGTTGAATTGGACCCCCTCCATGCATTGTTAAGCCAGTGCGACGAACGTCGCTGGTACCTCGTTGCCGTGACATTTTCTCATCACCTTTCCGGCGAGCAACTGGGTGGCTACACGCACCCTTTGTCTTGAATGCTAATAATTACGTAGCCTCTCTACTTCTTTTCCAACTTGTATTTCTTCGTCATGGCCTCTACGAGTGCCAAATCTCCACTTTTTCCAGCTATTTCCGTGGGGTCCCTTCCCATACAGGGAAGCTGAGAAATCCTATGAATAAGCTCTGTCCTGATGGGAATATACTCCTCCAACCACAAGTACCTATCGTGCACCAGGAATACTAGTTGCCTGATGACAAAGATCATGATCGGTGCCCAGTGTAAGTGTGGAATCCATAGTAGGTGGAGTAGCCCAGCCTCCTCCACACCGCGCAGCCATTTCCGTGGCTCTAGTGCTGTAACGGACCCCTCCTTGCTCTATTTCATGAGTTTGCTAGTCTCCAAATGTGGGAACTTTTCGTTGTCCGTGAGGTCCCAATCTTCAAATTTCATCGTGGGCACGCGGCCCAGAACCGAACCTTCAAACCTAATTCCATCTGGGAGTAGCGGGGTTTGGAGTGAGCTCTTAAGGACATCCAAATCCTTGGGTACTTTTGCTTTCCCTTTCCACGGAGGGACATATTTGGGTAGTTTTGCTATAGCGTGCATCGACTGAATGTCTTCCTCCATTTCTTCATCTTCCTTGATCTCTTCTATGAAAGCCTAGAGGTCCTCCTCCTCATCATCCGTCTCAATATTAATAGTCTTGCCCTTATCTTCCATAGAAAGTTTACCAAACCACGGATTTCGCGGAGACATGTGGACTGGTCCTACTGCCTGTGGATCCTTTTTGGGCCTCAGTGTCTGAGGCAATTTTGGAATTTCTGATGCATCCCCCACCTGTATCGTAGGGCTCTGCGCGGCTTCCTCGGTCATCAACATTATTGTATTTAGGAGGTCTTGCATCTCCTTCAGCAATGTCTCAAACACTGAACTTGCTCTCAAAGCCTCTAAATTCGTAAGGTCCATACCCACTTGATAGCGCAACAACTAAATTCTAAAAACGCCAAGGGTTGTTCGCTGGATAGCCATCTATGATTTATAGGCCTTTTTGAATTCAAATTTGACTGTTACCCCCATATTCGGCCCATTAATGCTAGATTGGTAGCAGATCGTCCCAAATGTAGTTCTGACTTTGTGTCTTAACTGTCCACCGCCCACTCCTCATTGTCTTAAATTGGACATCTTGTCATGAACAGTGACACCAACGGTCACTTCCTAGCCTACCCACACAGCAGCATAGCCCCCTATGCATGGGAGTGACCCCTGTGACATACTGATCCTATGTGCAACCTCTTTATTATAGCTCTCATGCAGACTGTTTTACATTTGCTTACTCTCTTATAACTGCTCAAAGTGTTGAGACTGTGCTTCCAATGGTTAGTCAGGTGGTCACATTACCTGTGCGAGACTCCAATTCACCTTCCAGCCTAGTCTGTGGGCACTCCTTAATTACCCTCGCGACAGTCAACACCGCGTGTTCTTCCTTATGTGGTGCGCTCCCCTGGTTACTTTATTGGGTAAGGTGCGGTCGCAGCCATGGTAACAGAGCCACAAATTATCAGTGACAATCTTCTAATGTAGTAGTATGGTTGCCCATATCTTGTCCTGTCATTCTTAGTTTATCAACGCAACATGCTTGTGCAATTTTTTTTCCAGTTTTTTGATCTCTACATCCATTAACATGCTTTTCTTCCAAAGTCATACCCGACCTTCTTCAAGTTCACAAAGTTTAAGGTTCCCTTGTCGAATGGGTTCCTGTAAATACTTAATTCCTTCGTCTGGGTCCTCGTGTAATGTCCCACCTGTGAGAGCTATTGCGTGAGGATTCCTTTCCTCCAAAATTATGGCCTCAACTCTGTTCTTTAGCTTCGGAATCATCTCCGCGCTCAGGTTTTTGCACATGGCCCTATAGGCCCATCGAACTGCTGGTATGCATAGGTCCCAGTCAGTTTGTCTCACCTGGTGAACCCTGTTCAAGACTCCGCATACCTTCTTGAATGCTTCTACATGGAATGTTTGTGGTGCCCGTCCCCTCTCCTGTTGTTGTGTCCTATTCTGATTTTCAATCCTGAATTTGGGGTGTGCTTGAGTGGGCTACACAACACATGTCTGTACCCATCAACACAGGTGGGCGCGCAAGTTGCTCCGTCCTTGCTACCCAACTCTCATTTGAAGCTTGGGGCTTCCAAATCATAGGCGCATCATCCTTATACATCCACACTAGTCCTCAAAGTTTCCTTGATGTGTACCCCACCATTGTGTGGGTGTTGCACGCAATGCCCATTTCAACGCATCAAACCATTGTTGTTCTGGTACTGCGCTTCCAGATTTACTCAGGAATTCATCCACCATTGTCAATCCATCATATATCGGCAGCTCTTTTGCCTCTGTTATCATGGCACGCAATGATATAACCATCATGTTGCAATTTAGCGTTGTCACTTGGTGCAACCAATTTTGCTAGCACTCTACTTTTGCATCTAAATCCGAAGTGCAGGAGCTTTCACGCTCGCACGAGATCCTCCCATTCGTAGTCAGATTCACCCAATCCTGGCCTCACATAGTTATCTTGTAAATACAATCGAGATCATCATCGCTTTCATCATCATGCACTGTTTCAGTGTAGCGCGTTCCTTCAGCTGGGTCTAGTGGGACTACTACGCATAGTGACTTTTTCTCGAAGATCATCTTGCACTTCTTCATATTGATGACCCTGTTCATATCGGTGGCCCAATCTATTCCTAACAGCACAGGATAGGGATTACTATCATTGACAATCTCTATTACTTCAAAACCCGTCTGCGCGCTCATGCCTTCAATATCAATTGTTACCCCATGCAACCTTCCCATGGGAAAAATCATCTATTGGTTTGCCATTCGTAATTAAATAGGGGACCAATGCAACACGGGCCTGCCCATGCGTTCCCATGTTTGCTTCGGTAGTACATTCGCATCCCAACCTAAATCTAGGATTACCTAATCCATTTCATACTCACCAATCTATGCAGTCAATCTCATCTCCCTACTAGTGTGCAATGCATGCTTCCCCGATTTCCGGACCACACGTGGCTTGCCTGACCCCGCGCACCTGGTGATCAGTTCCTATAGTCCTTTAACCACCTTGTTTTCGTGCAACAGTTCCATGCATGTCTCCAGAAGGTAGTGAGCATTGAAGGATCCATTCTTGGCTCTGGTTGATCCTTACTACCTGAAGTGGAGGCCTCCACAAAGCTCTTCTTAGCTTCCATGATGTCTCCTTTGCGCATTCTAAGTCAAACTCAGGTTCCTTCGCAAGAGACTTGTGAACCCATGTACTTTTCTCTGGCTACTTTCCCTTATCCTCTCCCGTGGTCGCACCACTTCTGAGCATCATGTTTACATTCGGGTCCTCTTCGTATGGCTCAAACCTCATCATTGTATATTCTGAGTCGAGGGAGGCTGGAATACCCATTTTTCGTGCATCTTTGTGATCAACGTAGGATAGTCTATTGTTTCATGATCAAACTAAGCACAATACATACATGATATCCTCGTTGGGTTGGTATAGTTGTGGGCATAATGCCCTGGTCCTCCGCAATTGTAACAAATTAACTGTCTATGGCCTCTTCTTGGTCCCATTCCACCTCGGCCCTGAAATCCAACATGTGCCATCCCCTCATCTAGGTCGAGGGTTCGTGTTTCAGTCTGCATCCTATAGGCTAGGTTCCGATCCATCATTAGCTCGTAACTGCGACAAGTGTGCTCATCGTGGCCTACCGACCTACAGAAATTACAAAATAATTGTTGGGGTGTCTGTGTATATTTCTGCAACAAATGACAATTGTTTTTCATGTGTTTCCCTCCTATATGATAGATCGCGCACCATAAAGTGGGTGCCACACTTGACCCTGCCTGTGCCTCTGGTCTCAATGGCATTGGCCCTCCTCCTGCCAAGTAGTTTGCAAATACTGGGCAGTGATCCTTGTCATGGCCCTGGCCTTTGCACTTTATGCACCATGCTTCCTTGCATGCCTCTGGCCACGGTGCCCTATCCTATTTCAAGCTTTGCCTTTCCAAACACAGATTCTGTAGTTGCACATGGATTTGTTGAACTCCCAACCCAGGGTCCTGTATCGGGGTCTCATGTAATCTCATCGTCATCTCCAATGCTTCGGCCTGGGTAGAAAGTTTCTACTGTGACAACGTCGTCCTCAAGTGTGGTGTCAGAGATGTTACAAACCATGCATGATGTTGTGCATCTGTCAACATCATATTCGCTTCGCGGATCATACTCTTTAGCCATTGATCCAGATCACAGGGAGTCTCACCCGGGAGCATCGCGATCTCTTTAAACCCGATGACTCATTGCGTTTTTGAATTTGGTTTGCTAAATTCCCTGTTCAATGCGTTCTGGATCTCTGCTATCCCTGCATTTGGGTGGTCAATAAAATGTTTGATATACCATGTTATTGTGCGATCCTAAAATGCGCTGACCAATGTAGCCTTCTTAATATTTTCGTCCATGACACCCTGTGCTTCCCATACTGCTCTTGCCATGAACCAGAATTGGTCTGGATCTTCATTCCCTACTCCTCTGAACACTGGTAGTTTGATTGGGCTCACCATACTGAACTGTGGAGGTGGTGGAGGTGGAGTGGGTGGAGATGGAGGTGACGGAGGTGAAGCGGGTGGCAGTGTGGGTGGAGGTGGTAACCATGGAATCTGCTACCTTATCAACCTAACCACGCTTCTCAGAGAAACCTTCATGAGCTCCTCCTTGCTCTCCCGCGAGGGTGAAATTAAGGGATTATTTTCTAATTCTTCGCTACTTCCACTTCTGTATATTTTTCTGCTCCACGTAGTCTGAAACATTAATTTATTCGCATATCCCTCTTTTCACATAACAATATCTTAATCCAGGTATTCAAAAGATTTCATATACTTACCTCATGGTCCCTTGAGAAAACGTCACTCTGCCTCACTGTAACTGATAGCCGTGTCCACCACGAATTCAGTGATAAATCCTCCTATTATTCGGTTGATCTAGTGGTCCACAACTCACACTATCTTATCTTTTGATTCTTCTAGTCTGTGCACTAATTCCAGATTCCACACTATTAGTTGGTTGAGCCGACAACTTCCCTTGCTGTCAGCTAACCTCACGATCCACTCATACATCTCAGATGGAAAGGATGCAAATAAAATCTCATGGATTTCCATATACACATAGCGATCCAGCCACTTTTCCTTAGATAATTGCGGAGTTCTATTTTCCTGTGTCACGAACTCGTGAATCTTCTTATCCAACCACTCTTCAATTTCCTTCTTTGTTGCGTTCCAGTGGCATGACATGAGACATCCCTTATGTAGCTCCCAGTCCCGACAATGAAACCATTCGTTAGCTTAGTGCAGCTTGACCCAATTTCAGAAGTGATTTATCTAAGCAAATCCCAGTACTACTGGCCCTTTCGGCAATAGTCCATGGAGTGCGGACTGAGGTCTCACCCAAAGTGGTATGGGAGTGTGCTAGAACCAAGTTTCTGCACCCTGGGGATGTCTGATATGTGGTGATTGATATGCGGTCCAACCCTTTCACTTACTGCACTACGCGCACCTGCGGGTACCCCACACCCTGTGATACTGTCCTCGTGTAGTTCTAGCCGTAGCATGACCCGTGTTATTTACCCAAGTCTTCCTTAATTACTCTCTGTTAACTAATTACATAGATTAAATTCACATATAAACATTCATACGAGTATTCATCAAGTGCACACATTAAATAAACAGAGTAAAAGTAATGATTAACATCAACATGAAGATTCCAAAACAGATGCACAGAATAAACTTCTCTTTATTATCTTTCAGTCCCCAGTACAGACTCGACTCCGCCCTATGCACTCAGCTGCAGGGATCCGCGCACTCAGCTGCCGACTTTATTAGGCCTTTGCGCACTCAGCTGCAAAGCCTCTACCTACTACTACGACCCAATACACTTCAGATTCCACTCTATGCTCTTACCATGCCTTCGCTATTCTATCTATTACTTTCTTGCCAAAAAACTATCTTTACACTTAGAGCCTAGCTTTAAATTAAATTACAATTCTTAGGGTACACAACCCTATGAATCAATTATACAATTCACGCTTCGCGCCTGTACTTCACGGAGTTCTACATCATGTTTGATCAAAACTTGAGCTTTAAGCCCCAAAACCTGCTATGGGGGATCCCATGCCCAACATCAACTACACTAACCAAGACTCTGCATGCACTTCTTTATTTAAACCACACTTTTCCACTAGGTTAGGATTAACATTACTATAATTATATCTAGGGTCAATCACAATAGAAACAACTTGATCACAAATCTTACTGTCCATCTCGATTATAGACACCTAGTGATCTTCTTGCCTATTATCTAATGTTGCATAGATCCTAGGAACACTCTGTCCAACATCCCCAACCGTCTGCACCTCCTGGACACTGTGAATTTGTGGTCTACCACCCTGATGTTGTGGAAAATCTCTTTGACGATGATCTTTTCCCTAAGTCTAACACCGCACAGACTTCCTATCATTACCCTTGTTCTATTCAAACCGAAATTCCTGTCCTCTATCACATGCATTGAACTTCTTGTGTGGCGGTGCATTCTCTTTGTTACCTTTTTCTTAAGGCCTTTCCCATTTCTTATCCCATTTTCCTTTATTCTTATTATTAGCTTTCTAGTCTGGTTTAGTCTCATATTTGTGCTTTGATTGCTCATAACAATGCTTTAGATTTCGGGTGGCCTCCTCCAATGATCTAGGCTCATCAAACTCAATCCTATCCTTAAATGTTATTAGCAACCAACTAATGAATCTTTGAATCTTGGCCTTCACCTCCTCTAGGTAAGGAACATACCTCAACAACTCCATAAATATGCTAGTGTACTCCTCATCAGTCATAGATCCCATCTTTAGCTCATAAAATTCTTTTGCCCTGTCATCATAATACCTCTCTGATAGGTACTTCTTCCTGGATAGTCTCTCAAATTCACTCCAAGTCAACTCCTCCACATAAATATTGATGGCATTCTTTACATCTTCCCACCAGATATATACTTTACCTATAAGACTGAATGTAGTTATTTTGGCCTTCATGTTTCTTGAGTAATCATGTACCCTAAAGAAATTATTCATTCCAAGCAACTATGTTTTTGCATCCAGTGATTTCTTCATTTCCCCATCAAATGTAGGTGGCTTTGCTTTCTTGAACTCATCTAGAAAATATCCCCTATCACTCCTCCTATAAGGATGATAATTATGATGACCATGATACCTATCAAAACTATAACTAGAATAGTACTCGTGTCCATCACCCCTCCTACATAGAGTATCCAAGAACCTTCCATCCTTCATCATGTCATATCTATCTGACATGTCCCCACTACGAGATCTCCTACCATATGCCCCATTAGTCCTATCCTCCTATCCATGGATGATCAGAAGTGGTCCCTGCATCTGTAATTCAAACAAACTCTAAAGAATTACTACATTGAATTTGGATTGTTTCTCTTGTGCCTGCATGATCCTGTCATTATCTTCTTTGCAACTCCTTATTTATTCCTTCAAACTCCTCAATGTGTATGTTAAGTTATAAGAGTGCCCAACATTGTGTTGTTCGTCTGATTTGTAGGGAGAATCTCTGTAATCTACCATCTTGCTAGTCATATTTGATCTCTTCTTCCTGCAAGGTATATTATGTCCAGTAAACCAAATGATAAATAAACCAACGTACCTTAGTAAAGTTTAGGGAGGATATCTCATCTACAAGACCAACCAGATTATCGCAATA
>APFE030247190.1:0-26903 GCA_000404065.3 Pinus taeda | reverse complement strand
GCTTATAAGAAATGTTGTAGTCTAACCAGACTGCTTCTTTGACTTGAAAATCATAGAAATTCCGGTCATATTTTGATAAAATCGAGTAGGAATTTTCTAAATCTTAGTTATAGTTGTCAATCTACAATATTTTGGGTGCCCTAGAGGTTTTTGATGTCGCTGAATCCATTTCCACATCAAAAACATGATTCAAACATTGCTACTACATGATTTTTTGAATTTTTTTTGCCCAGATTCCAATCACTTTTGATCGTCCAGAGAATTCCTTCCTCCACTTCCCTAAAAAACTCCAAGAGAAATACCATTATAATTTCTTATAAAAAATGCCATCCTCGTCGATTATGTTGTTCGTCCTCACTGATGGTTGGAATTATATTATGTTGTTCGTCTTTACTGATGGTTGGAATTATACAAAGAAGTAGTCTTTAAGAGAGTAGACAAATTGATAGAAAAAATTTCAAAAAAATCTCACCTACAGACAATTGCTTATAAAAGATGTCATCGTCATTGATGTATAACATTGAGGTAATTTCTTATCCTCGTTGATGTATGAGATTGGGGCCATGGTTACGGACTTTAGTTATGTTGTTCATCTTTACTAATAGTTGGAATTATGAAAGGAAATAGTCTTTAAGGGAGTAGACAAATTAAATAGAAAACTTTTCAAAAGAATCTCACATACAGACAATTACTTATAAAAGATACCATCGTCGTTAATGTATAAGAGTGGGGTCTATGGTTACGGAATGTAATAATTATTCTGGCCATCGTTAACTGATTGTTGGGATTATGAAAGATGCCATATCGTTGATATATGAGTGTGGGGTCCATGGTTACGGAATTTAATAATGCTGCTCTTCTTTATGGAATTTAATAATGCTTCTCTTCTTTTTGAGTGTGGGGTCCATGGTTACGGAATTTATGTGCTAAATTAATATATATCTATCTATATATATGAGGTAGTATTAGTGGTTCGTTGAATCAGTGACCTAAGACGACTTCACTTCCGTCCCCTTTGGCTGCTCATATATATATATATTTACAGCTTATATTAAAATGTATTTACAATATGGTTAACTAATGATTTATCCTTCAGGTGTAAAGTTAAGTATAAATAAATAATCGATGCGACCAAAAGAGTAAGGGGAGGTGATGTAGCAATTTACTTTTTTTGTGACTACTAAGAAGTGTGGTCATAAATGTAAGAGGCAAGAAAAATAAAAATCACGATGGTCATAACATGATCAAAGTTCCAAAGCCAAGTACTAAAGACTAGAGGGATCGTAAGTTACTCAAAAGTTGATAAAGAAGGGAGTTATCCAAAAGATGGGGTAAAAGGACAACAAAAAATAAAAAAACTAATGCAAAGGAGTAATATCAACCAAAATCAATAAAGGTCTCCATATATTTTTCAAAAATCTATGGGTTGTGTTGTGATCACAATATGTTGAACCCTAGGTTAACACCGTAATTTTTTTTTGCCGGCAATGGTCAATCCATTGAACTGTGGAAGGCATGACACAAGGGATACCAGGCAACCTATACTAAAGAACACCGGAAAGAGTAAGATGGACATCGTGGTATCAAGGAAAAACTCACAAGATGGTAGGGCTTAAAGAGAAGTTGAGATATGAAAAAAGGGTGAATGTGTTGAACGACTGCCATGTTTAAGGGATATATAGTATATGGCTGCCATAAAATTTCAAACTCATATAGATAACAATGTCTATTCTTTCTTCCAATATCTTTCCCATTCCATTTAAGTTTTACAAGTCCAGAAAGGGTATTGGTGCTTTTTTCACATTTAGAGAGTCTAAAAAGAGCTTAAAGAAGATTCCAGGAGGGACTTTTATCATGGTTGATGACTGGGTGTGACAAAGATATAATAGTATACCTAGCATAATTCATTTTCTATAGTTATTCCATTGAGCCTGGATACATAGATAAACCTATGATCAATAGATGGTATCCTCATTTTGTTACGACCATGAAAAAGGACAAAGTAAACTCGAAATTCATCGTAAACTTTTCTACGATTCAGATGAAGAAAAATCAAGGCATCTTTTTCAAATTGGAGAGTGAGAAAAAGATAGAAAAATAATTTCTCGACCTTCTGTGTGGGAGTTTTACAAGCTTGAAGAAGTAAGCTTAAGGGTTTTAAGTTTTACGACCAAGAAAAATACCTTAAAAAGAATGTTTGTTTTGGGCACAAAGTAGTCAAATATGTTTAGAAAAGCACTCAATGATCACATCAGCAGATTAAAACATGTTGCAAATCACTTATATGAAATGGAGGGTGAGAAAAAATTTAAAGGCTGCATTAAAATGACAAAACTAGGTGGTTAGGCATACCTCCAAAGCTACAAATAGGAGTCTAAGCTCCTCATTTGCACCATTTGTGGCCAGAGAGCTATTTGGAGGTGAACATGTAGTAAAATTTTGAGCCAATCTGTAGATGATCTAGGCAACCATTTCTGGTTTTGTCAGTCCCAAGTAAGACACATGACCCTACACTCTTCATTATTTCCATTTATTTTAGTTTCCCCTATAAATTTTGGATTTTTAGGCATCCCTTAGATGTTTGGGCTAGGTAATGCGATCACCTAGGGAAAAGAGTGTGTTATAATGCATTTCCTAAAAGGGGAACCCACGTTATAATGATTGTAGAAATTTTAAAGTATGATATATTATAATGGTATTATTATTTAAATTTGGGAAAAAATTAATAAATAATAATAAAAAATTTGTTTTTATATCTTAATTATATTTATATTTATTTAATTAGAATTATTTTTTATAAAAGTATATTTTTAATTTGATTTAGATTAAATAAATAAATCAAATTAGTATATACAAAATAATAGTAAAGTTCTTGAATGTTTCAAAAGCTTCATATTTGTTCTCAATAAATAAACGCAACACATTCTGGTCTAGTCATCAATAAATGTAATCATATATTTATATACCATTTGTAGAAGGAATAAGCATTGGGCCACATAAATCTGAATGAATGAGTTCAAGTTTTCTATGTGCTCTGGAATGAGAATCATGAAAAGACTATTTGTTGTGCTTTCCTAAGATACAAGCATCACATTCCTTAAGTTTCCTAGGAATTATAGGCAAACCAGTAACACCATTTTTCTTCAACAAATGAAGGTTGTCATAGTTAAAGTGTCCTAATCTAGCATGCCATAAAAAACTTCCTGGAAATGTACCTTCATCATAGTGAGAATTGTATGAGAAGTTTTGTGAACGAACAGAGGTTCCTTGCAACTTCAGAAGTCTTTCTTCTTCTATGCCCATAATGACAAGTGAGTGATATGATGCTTTTCTGACTGTGACCTTGCCATCAAATATATGAATGGATTGTCCTTTTTGGTGGATGTGGACCAAAGACAGTAAGTTTCTTCTTTGCTCCGAGAGGTATAAAACTTCATGCAGAAGAAAGTCTAGAATACTAGGCAGTTTGAGCCTGATGGCTTGAGTTTTAACTTGTGTGCAAAGTATATTACTCCATCAGCATTGTGAGTGAATTCTTCAAATAAATCTCTCTTGAAAGTCATGTGGAAATTTTCTCCTGAATCAAGCAACCAATCATCTTTTGATGAAGCAATTGAAGCATTGAACAAGTCTTTAGTTACTTCATTGTTACAATGTGCCACAACATAGTGAGAGGATTCAGGTACTTTACTTTTCTCTTTGTCATTAGTTTTACCTTTCCCTTCATCCTTTCCTACTCAATTTGTTCCTAAGGAAACTTACATGTGGATGCATCATGTCCATCTCTAGTGCATCATATGTAATGCAGACCAAAGTTTCTCCTTGGATATGTCTTCTCCCTGCCTCTAAAATTCCTCCTTCCTCTTCCTCTTTGTCCACCTCTTCCCATAGAAGAATCTTGTGCATGATTCTTCTCCTTTTGCGCAAAGCATACAAATTCATAAGTAGGTTGAGGAGTTGAATTCTTCCCAAAATCCTTCTCTCTCTTAGCAAAATTATTTTCAATGGAGTCAAAGGTAATCTCCTTAAAGTTTTCACTTGCTTGCAATACTCAAGATAATGTGAATAGTTGGGATATAGTGCCTTGACATAAGCTATGAGAGGAATATATATCTCAACACTAGTGCCCTTTATATCATGCATAATGGATCTTACTTTTGATGCTAAGGCAAGAGGTTCATCATTTTTCAACTCAACACTGAACAACTTAATCATCAATTCAATAAATTCAAGTTCAGAGTGTGGGTCATACAATTCCTTCAATTTCATTAAAGCTTCAAAGGCATTTGAAAATGGCGAAATATGGAAATTCACTTCTTCATTTACTGATGCTGCAATCAAGGCATAGGCCTTGTTGTTCTTGTTTTCCCAAATGGAAAACTCCTTATCTGAAGTGGGATTTGCAAGTGCATTGTCTCATTCTCCTTCACAAATCCCTTTTCGCAACTCATTGAAAATGAGGATGTGTTTTATCTTCCGGGACCACTCAGGATAATTATCTTTGCGAGTAAAAATAAAACTACTCCCACTATGGAGATGAGTGAATGCATCATAAAATTTGATGTGGCCTCAAAATAATTGCAAAAAAAAAATTGGATATGCCTTAAAAACCTTCAATTAAAAATATAATCTCTCAATATACCTTCATGACATATTACATAATGCTCACATATTACATAATGCTACCATAATGTAAAGGATTATGGTATTAAAAAATAACTCCAAATATGGTCTTCAGAAAGGCTAACACATAAAAAATTGATACACACACCATTCAAATAATGATTCACCCACCATTCAAATGTATATAGATAATTCCAATCCGCCATTCAACACTCCATTCACTGCATGGTCATTCATCCGGATATAATGTATCGTTTCCTATCTATAATAGCTTGAAAGCAGAAGAATTCACCATATATAGCCTAAGACATAGTATTATAACCAGAGATACGACATTCAAATAAAACTTCAATGCACTCCAACAAATGGACTTCAAGAGTTACACACATTTAATTAATGAATTGCTCAAATGTCAAGAATGAATTAAGACGTAGAGAACGATTGCAAAAGAAAGTCTCTTGGTTTTGAACTTCATATCCAGCAAGTCAGCCTAGCGATTTACATCTTCTAGAGAGAATAGCTAGCATTCAACATTTGTAGGAACAAAGGATGTATGTTACTTGGAGCAGAACTTTAGGGAATCAAGCCCAAAATGCAAAGGAGTTACTGAGTAGGAAAATACTAGAATGGGACCTGTGCTCCAACAATTTCACACTACTCGAACACAAAGCTTCTATGAGAGTTATCCATTCAACAACAATGCATGGGATTATGTAGGTATTTGACAGAAATGTTAGTCCGCAAAATATGTAGAACATAAGCAGTGGGAGTTACAAGGGTAGAAAAGAAGCTAAAAATGGCACTGCCTCTGATACCATGTCAGGCCAGGAGGTAACTCCTCAAATCGAATTGTGTCTTTGCATTGATATGGATTATAGATATATACATGGAGAGAGACTCTTGGGTTTCATCTCCCAATGTCTCTTTGTCTTTGTCTTCGAATTATTTTTGGGTTTCCCTCTCTCTACAACACAACTTTTCGTTATCGTTTGATTATGATATCTAGATAGTATTATGAACTAATCTCTTGATACAATGGGTTAATGGAGAAATATCGTTTTTATCATGACTCTTTTGATACCGTGAGTTATTTTTGTAATTGTTACACTATATACAATGTTTTCGTTTAGTGATACGAATAGTTGAATGTTCAGTTGTATTTTACCACCCTTCTATACAGACAACACACACCATGATTTTAGATTTTATTTTTTTATTTTTCATTTTTCCTTTGTAAAGAAAATTGTGAATGCATGTATCGAAGCACAAACCTAAGAGTTTGGTCCCGTTTGGGAACAACAACATAAGTAATTACTTGTTTTTTTTCCTTCAATTTCTATAATGGTTCATTGTTATTTCAATTTTCATATTCAATGTTCTCTACAATGTTATAGTTATTAAATTCAAATCATTTCCTTTTAGAGTTTTCCTTCCTCAACATTCCGTTCTCTCAACATTTTCCCCTCAGGTTTTCATTTAATTCCACATGCTCGATTGCGAGGTTGTTGGCACTATTGTTGGCTTCCTCCACGATCTAGGGACGTAGCAGGCTTGGCCTCAATATTGGATTGTCCTAAGGGATGTTTCCAAACCTCTTAACCCAAGACTAACCACCATTTCTACACGACCTCTCCTTTTAATGTTACATCATATTCGATATAACTGTAAAAAGGAAGAATACATTTTTTTAAAGAAAAATATTGTATCGGTTAAAAATAAGTATGAGCAGTCTAGAACCCTCTCTCAATTATGTATATGTAAAGATTTTTTTTTTTTTTTTTCTACAAGTTATTTTAATTATTCAATCTAGTAATTGATGAGCCTCATCATTGAGCACTTATATGGGCCTTAATTGGCATAAATTCACCTCCTAGCTTAGTCAAACAAACTATTCTCACAAATTATTGCATACTTTTGATTATATTTTATTTATGAAATGAGTTAGAGTTTGAAATGTAGGAATAAAGGATAAAAGCAAGGAAAATGCAGGTAGAAAGGATAAAAGAAAAGAACTATGGAAAATACCTTGGTAAAGAATCGAATGGGACAAGGGAGAGTAACTATAGGAGGTAAATCTTCCTCATTTACTACCCCTCCGTTCGAATATTCCACCATCAGTTTGGAGTGCACACAACCATCACGTTGAAGTCTAAAAGACAGTCGAGCAAGTGAAAGTGACACAAACAAGCTTTTCTTGAGTTAGAGGCTATGCCTCCCTAATGGGAAGGAAGTCATTAGAGATTTGAAATGTATAAATAGAGAGGCTAAGGACCTATTGTGGCCACCAACAACCCTCCTCCTTATGAAGTATTATTGCTAATACTAAATAAGTGGGGACCCTCAAAAAAATTAGTTAGTGTTACATTTTTTTTTTTAGATGAAACCTACAACATCATGGACTTAGGAAAATACCTTGAAAAATCTAGAAAACCTAAGTTTCATAATGAAGAATATTTACTCCTAAAAGGATATCGCATCGCGCAAAGGATGATAGGATACACCTTCTAAAGAGTTAAAACGATAAAAGGTGATATTGCGATGCGAAACTTCATTGCATCGCATATACTGAAGACACACTCACATTGAAAAACTTTAAAACATCGCCGATATGCGATATCGCATATCGCACATCGCAAACATCACAAGAATTACACAAGAATTATAATAATCTGCGATATTGCGGTATTGCGATATTGCGATACCGCAATACTGCGACACCTCAAAGTTGCGATACTACGATCTGCAATAAAAACAACACAATAACATTGCAACATTGCGACATAGCGATATTGCGATCTGTGACATCGCAAATCAAAAACGCGGGACCCCTCCATCGCAGTTGGTTCTGGCTCATTGTTCGAGAAAACTTTTTAGCCAAGAGATGGTCATGTATTTTAATGCGAATTAATGGGTTATTGCCAATTGTTAATGAAGTAGGGCGTTGTGTATTTTGAAGAAATAACTCATGTAAGGTGGCATGTTTTGTATATCTTTGGCATTTAAAAGTTTTCCTGTCATTAGTCCTTTATCATTAATTCCACCTCAATGTAAACTGCAGGAAAGAAGGACGAAGCGTTATACAGGGCATTATGCAGAAAACAACAAAGAAGGAAGGCAACGCTCCAATGTACATTTCGGAAGGCATACTTAATTCGCTCAAGGAAGAAAAAGAGATGCAGAACTCTTCGGAGGCATCTATCACAGATTTCTCATGTATAGTCATGGTTGAATGGATACTGAAAGACGCTGATACCAGAAACAAACAGTTTAATTCTCAGGGTCAAGAGCTCACGGAACCACTATTTTTACAAATTTTGGGCTTTATACCGAATGAGAGAAAAAGGCGCAAGAGGAAAAAACCGCATCAGGGAAGCCCAGATCAAGAAACAGAGGTAGTTTCCGATGCGCAATTAGCGCTAGCGCTAATTGTGCATCGCTAAGAAAAATTATTCGAAAAGGAAGGTACCTAGTTGCTCAGTCACCTGCGAGCCCCGAAAACTGCAAGAAATCAGTGATAGGAGAAAACTTGAAACAAAAGACTGAAGGAAAAGCAGAAGCAGTCCGAAGGTTAACCAAGTTGAAATGGGATTTTTACCAGGCATACATGGTAATGCTACATATTCATTGGATGATTCTCAAGCGTATCATCAATTTTACTGGGAAGATAATGCCACCTTTTTCCGTTTCTGTTTGCTTAACTCAACCAAAGGCGAAAGACAGTCAGCCGACTCTACTCAGAAAAATACTGAATGCTTGCAACATTAAGGAGTAGATTTAGAAATAGTTAGTAGATTTAATTTTAGAATAGTTTTTCTTAGAAAGAGGACGGTCATTTAAACCAGATCCTCAAATTCTGTAAATAAGTTATTTAGTTAGTAGTATTTAAACCCTTCTCATGCATTTAGAGAAGGGGTCCAGAAATTTATCAAAAACTTGTCCTCAGAACATGCACTTTTGTACCCTCAGAGGAGGTTTTGGTGAATGAATGTAACAGGGTTTATTTGATATTTGCATTTGATATCTGCTACTGATGTTGCAATTTTGTGCTCTTAGTAGATGTTGAATCAAGGAGAGATAAATCAATCATTGCTTGAAGCTCATGAGTAGGACTAGTTATAAATGGTACTTTTATCTCTTAACCATTTCTGCTTATGCGTTAAAGCAATATTCAATTTTCAGTTATTTATATGTTACAACATGAATGTATGAGTTATCATTTGGAACTTTTGTACGGTGATAACTATTTGTTTATGTTTAGTGTATGAATAGCTCATTTATGCGATAAGTTTTAACAGTTGTTTCATCTAATTTCTTATACGAAGTAGATCATCTTTATCGAATTATTTTCTTATGATAGCTGAATGATATTTATTACCAGTTATTGTATGAAATCTTTTTAGATCGCATAGAAGAAATATCACGCACCGGGTTAGCATAAATTTCGATGTTTCTGTTTATTAGAATACATAGCATAGCATTAGATTAGATAGAAGTATTCCAGTCCGAACAGAAACACCCTTCTTTCTCACACACACACACACACACACTGAATTGGGAAACTGGTCCCAGATCCCTAGTCGGACCTGCTATACCAAACGGATAAGGAGCTGCCAACCAAGGTCCGGACCGGGCGGGTATCCCCCTTGTTGTCGACCCGATTTTCGGGGCCTTCAACACATCTATTACCCTTAAGACCTTCTCAACACATAAGTGAAACAACAAATTGATAACTGGACTGAAAGATAGATCTCAACGTTCAAGGCCAAACACAAAGAGAAAGAATCACACCATGGATTGAGCATTGGAATTAGGTTTTGGTAGAATAAAGGACTTCCTTTCACGACAATGACCTTGTTTTTAGCATTTTCAAATGGAAGGTTTAAAACCCACATTAAAAGGGGGATATTTTAATTGTAGCTTTTGCAACCTTTTCCCAAGACAAATCTATTTAATGGACTATCTTGGATATTTTAGGTCTTGGATTTATAGAGTACCCAATCATTGCTTTTGAGGGCAACTCCCTAGATCCAACTAAAATTTTGTCCTATTGAATAGGCAACTTCAAAAATCCTTCTAATAGGAGAAAGTTTTCCTTCCTTTTGATTTATTTACAACAAACTTTAGTGCCTCTCCTTTATTATCTTCCTCTTCCATTCCCCAACAAAAAATTATTAATTATATATCATAAACATCCTTTATAGGTAAGCATTTGAATCATTTCCTCAACTCATGGGTTACCTTTACACCTCAATGCATGCAAGTGAACCTAAGTCCATGGTACAACCCATCACAATCTAAGATGGTTCTAATTGTCTCTTCAAAACTAGGGCATAACACACCTTATAATGTGAAATGGTAAAGCCATCTGAAACTTGTGCACTTTTTGCCTTCATGGAACATATTCTAGCTAGTGCTAATCAAACACAATGCACTAACACCACTAACACACACCAAAAGTCGAAGATAACCGTATGATGTGGCCCACACCCAAGAAATTAGACTATACATCCACAAAATGCACCTTCAACTTTGGATGTCCAAAAAAAATAATATTCAAATCCAATATGGCCTATTTGTTAGATTTGTGTAATTCAATATTTATCAAATCCTTGCACCTCCTTAACACCCCATGAGAAATATACTCCAATGGTTACCTTCCAAGTTCCAATGCCTCTTTCTACAACATGAAAAAACCACCTATATATGTTCCAACAACCTTTCCAACCTCTTTAGTGTGTTGTACATATATTTCACATTTCTTCTTCATCTTGCAAAGTGGTAGCGCAAGGAGAGGCTATCAACTTTAATCAAAGAATTTTCACTTAGTATCACTGCCAAGTTTCTGCAACTTGTCAAATGTCTTAAGTTAGCTTCACAACTTCTCATGGTGCATAACTTTATTTTCTACACATCTAAGTGAGACAACAACCCCCCAACCCCTCTAACTATTCCATCTCTTCAACCCTTGTTAGAGTCTTCTTCGACATGCACCCATGCCTCAATTAGAACATAAGACTAGCATCCCAAATGTGCATGCGCATTCCATATTTTAATGCCTCATGGAAACACACACCATAACACTATTTAAAATGAAATGTTTACATATTAAGGCAAAACACCTAATTTTCTTATGAAACCTAAACTATGTGAGTGACTCGGAGAGGACTCCATTTTATCAAGATAAAAACATAGGGTCTTACAAACCCATTCACACAATAATTTGAATATATTTAACCTAGGGTACATACCCTACACCTTCCAAATTTGTCATATGAATTTTAAGAAATTAATACTTGTTTTTAATTATTAAATCGGCTTACTATATACTCTCTTTTGTTTGCACCCACTTAATATGCAAGAACACTTAAATATTTTTAATATAAGAAAGTTAAGAGTATTCTTTCCTTCTGAGAGGTCTCACATTCAAATTCCAAAAATAGAGTATGTCCACCTCCATAAAATTACATAAAAACAATAATATTGAAATTAAATTATTATTATTAGCCCCACAAGGGTAGGCGAGTTGGTAATCACAATGCAATGAAGTTCATTAGAAAGGCAGGCTCCGTACTAAAGGTCATGAGTTCAAATCCCCCAGACTAGCCCGGAGTTGTGGAGAGGGGTGGGCGCAGTTCCCAGGGGTTATAGTGGTAGCGGTCAGAATCGACCCTATGTTACACAAGTTGTAAGGTTGCTCCAGTTGCCGATTCCTCTTTAAAAAGAAAAATAAATAAATAAATAAATAAATAAATAAAAAAAAAAATTAATAATAATAATATTTATTATATTATTATTATGATAAATATTTGCCAAATATGCAAAAAAATGTTTTCAAACACAACAAAAAAATTCCCAAGGGCGATTAATTTTATGAATACCAACTAAACATATATCCAAGAGAAAATAAAATTAATGTAATAATGATATTAAGTGAAAATAATATAATTATTAAATAAAATTATATTTCTAAAATAAAATAATATATTTCTAAAATAAAATAATGTAATTATTGTTTTTTGAGGAGGGAAATTTTAGCCTATTTGAAAATCCCTCCTAGCTCGAATCTTTGTTTAAGTTAGAACAGGTAGTATATGTTCACTTTTCACAAGGCCGAAGTGAAAAAAAGATTTAAGCAAGTTGCGAATTAGGGTTATCGAACCCCACCAACTGATCTTCACTCCATTGATTGCACCAAGGTATGTTTCATTTTCAATTTCATTGCATTTTCAGTGTTCCACACAGAGAGGAGATTCACTACATTTTTAGTTTTCCACACAGAGAGGAGAGGAGTGAGTCGAAATTACATAAAAAAAAAGTTTGTAGCTGCTTGCAATATAAACTAGTTCTCTTCCCATAGCAATACAAAGTCAATCGTTCATCAACCTTCAAAATTTATTTCCATTCCTTCTTTAGCTCCAGCCTATTTAATAATATGATCCCTTAAAGATAAGAGTTTTCTCTGATGCGGTTGAAGATCAAATTTATAATTTCATTATCACTGGTCCAATGTCTCCCATTTGACTGGACGATTGTGGCCACTGTGTGAGTGTGGGTAGTCAACAGAAGATTATGCGATGTCTTATAGCATCTATAATCATCAACAAAAGGGTTGATCGCTTAACCAGAGAAAGCAACCCCGAGGATGCAATAAAATGCAAGAAACAACCCAAAGCCAACCAGAAAGTTACAGGAAAAACAAATCCAAAATGAAATGTTGGATTCAATCAAAGACAGAGAAAAAAATAGATGCATGGAGTGCGCCCTAGATCCAAAGGTAGTAATAAATGAAACCTGTAGCCAACGATAGACCAAATAGTTATGGGAGTACTCAAATACAGTGTTTAATGACGCGGTATGCTCACTTTAGAGGCTTGATACATCTTGAGGAGTGAAATGGTCACTCTGAGATACATCACACTGTTACATTGCTTTCACTTGGACTCTTTGGCTCTACTTGAACTAAGAAAATCACGATGACACCATCGATGGGATAGAGGAAATCCCAAAAAATATCCTTGTCATTACCTTCTACAGGCCATTGAAGTTTACTGGTAGTCTTAATGGTGGTGGTAAAACAACAAAATTTGAATGCTTAAAGCATGCTTGCACTTGAGAGCCGCCTCCAGGGTTTGTGCGCTGAAAGGAATGGGTTTGGAGGATGCCTATAGCTAGTGATATGGAGCTACCCTTGACTAATTTTTGTTCCTAATGGTTGATAGAATATGGATATGTGTTACTCTTCCAGTTTGTGAGTTTATTCCTTAACTTCTTGTCTATTATCTGGGTAAGCATTTTCTGGGTCTATTTTTGTGTGTTTGGTAGTCTTGCTCTTTCATGTTTTTGGGTTTATTATTGCTTTCTCTATATGGATATGACATTCTTGGGCATGCATAGTATGTCTACCTTTTCCCTATATATGTACATATTCCAATGCATGTCTGGAAATTATGTGACAACTCTTCAAATATGGATTAATTATATTGCAATGCCGCCTTGCCTTTGCCTTCAGTTTTTTATATTTGTGGTGCTCAAAGCAAATCGGAGCAGAGGAGACTACATAAAACCATGCCCTTGGGATTGCAAATTGTCATGAATTAATATTTATTATTCCACACAGCTGATGCTACGACTCCCTCCAACTTGACTATGGAGAATGATCATTCTCACCTCCTTACACATGTTCCAGAATAATATAAAACAAATATTCAAAAGCAATTGTGTATAATAATGGTGCTAGGGCTAATGGATATTTACGTAATGCACACTTGAATTCTCATATCTGCAGATAAACTAGTTCCAGGGAAAATACATAGATTTGTTTGATGCAATATCATTCTACCAAGTAACACTCCACTGCCTAATCTCACTTCTCTGATACCATGTTGAAAAACCTTTTCTGGTCTACATATAATTAGTTGTGATATTATTTACCATTAGTTTAGCTTATTCAATTTTCATCAAGTAATTATACATCAGAAATTTAACCAATATTATTATAGTTATAGTCTAAGAGATTTTACTTGAAACAGGGGAACAAGTATATGGGAACAAAGGAAAATTTGGCTCTAGCTACTGCAACTAGAGCTTGCACAGTTGTGATAACACAAGTACAACTCCTTGGCTTCCAGCTTTGTCCCATTGATTTAGATTTTCTAGCCAGATTTTGGTATTTTTACTTGTACATTTCTTGCTCAAATTTATACATAAAAACTATATTATATGGTGGTTTATTTTGTTTTGGAAATCCATTGGACACAACTTCCGCTCGGATGTAAACTAGCACATTTGGGAAATCAAAGGGATTTTGGAAAACTCTTGCTGAGCATTCTTGGAAAGAGGCATTCGATGGACTTGGTGTGTCTTTACTACTGATATCAAATCCTACTATATAGGTACTATTAACAACACACTGTCTATTCAGTTTCTGAGTAAAAACTTTCCATTCTGCATTTGTATATCCTTTATCCATTCTAAATGTTTAGCGCTGATTGATATGTTCTTTGTCTGTTAATGGTTTGTTTTATTTCTTACTTGGTATGGAAAAATGCATAATTGAAACTAAAATGTGAAAAATATATAAATCTAGAAAAACCCTTTAACTACATTTCATCATGACCAAAGCCTATGGCTTTGCTAAAATAGGCCTACAACTTTAACAACAGAAAAGCTAGAGACTCATTGTAGGTTGGACATGGCTTTACGAATTATATAGCATCAAATCAACACCTCTGAGTAAATGGATATGCAATTGAACAAAATACTAACATTTTGATGTACATTAAGTCAATTTCCTTTCAATATTGGGGTCTGAAACAATTTATTTTCCCATTGATATGAATTTTCTTAAAACCATGCAGTAAATTTTGTCTTATCTATGGCAAAAATTTATACTTTGTTTGACTTAATTTTGTATCTTCCCATGCTAGTCACTCTTTTAAGGATTCAATTTATCACTGTGGTAATTTTTTTTAATCAGTTGGTTCATATCCTTTGTTAGATTTTTTACCTTGTTTAACTCTGACAATCTTATCCATAGTACTAGGGTGCACTTAATTGGTAGGTACAACAATAGTAAGGGTGTACTTTTTGTAGGTCCATACAACAGTAATAACAACAGTAGTTTGTCATGGTTCCTGTGCACATTATAGTATGAGGGAGGTGTTGTTATGTAAGAGAGTAGATGATATATTTCTAGTTTTGCTACCCTAAATTAATTTTAGTTTGCATGTTTTTTAAGATTAAGCAACTCCATTTTTTCTTCAGTTTAGATCAGTTTGTAGTTCAGATTCAGTTCAGTTTAGTTCTGCATGCATGATCTAATATTTCGAGGGCACAAAACCCTATATAATCAGAGTGCTTTTGCATGATAAGGTTCCAGTCTAGATAGGGGGCACAATTTTCAAGGAACAGGATGCATGCTTTTGTTTGTCTTCCAGTTGAGATGCACTTACCTGGCACACTTATCCATGCAGCAAGGGTACACTAGATGATTAAACTTCAGCTAGCATTTAATTGAGTCACCTTGAGTGCTTCATGCATGTGACCAGATACTTTGTATCTTTCCTCATCTTCCTATTCTATAAAGGAGATGTAGTGAACACTTCTTTGTTGGTTAGCAAGATTTTGGTTTTGAGGTGTTGCATTGTATTTTCTTTTCTCTGCATTCAATAGAAGATAGATGTGATTGAGAATTTAGATCTGTGTACATGCTCTTATTATTATTCTGCAGTGTGTTTTTGTAAATTCTAGTATGCGCATCAAGGGCTTTAAATTACCTAGGATCTTAGGAATATTGTTTTAGTGCAAAATTTACTTACTATTGTCTGGATTACATGGTATCGGAGCACTTTCATTGAAACTTGTTAAAGGGAGTTGTTAAATGGTTTCAAGGATGGGATGTTCAAGTTTTAGCAAGTGAAGTAGATTTCCACTAGTTAAAGGTTGTGGCCCATGGGGTGTGATGTTCCAGTTGCTCTAGGGATTGGAGTGTTATTTTGCATGTTTATGAAAGGTGGCCTCCACCTATAAGAGGTTGCATGTTTGATTCTTAGTTCTCGATATGTTTTCATGTTTGTTTAAAGAGTTGTAATCATAAGTAGTTAGGGTATTCAAGATTCTCACATGCTGGAGGGCACTACCAACTCTATTATAGTTCAGGATGAGGCATCTCTTGGAAGAGGTTGAATTGTGGTACCTCGTGGAGAAGGAGATTTTACTTTCAACAGATACCAAGGAGTTGGCTGAGCATGATTAGAAATTGGTCAAACTAGAATGAATAGTTTTTGGATTTGGTGAAGAATCATCTAACCCCTTTCATTTTAGAGAAAATGATTGATAGGGAAATTCATATTACCTTGATTACATTGTATTGGAGTGAGAAAATGTCTAGGAGAATGATCTTAATGAAGAAATCGTCCATTACTTGCATGAGAAACACTACTATAGTAGTTATCTATTTGATAAAGATCAAGAGTTGAGATATCAATGAGCTACAGTTGATGATAAGGTAGAAGAGAGTGGACTAATTTGGATCAGTTTGAATGGCTTTGGTCCATATTGGCACCATTTTGTATAGTTTGTATGTGATTGTGAGAAGATACATTCAATCGAAAGTTTGTGGGATGCATTTATCGAGGATGAAATGACACTGGATATGGTTTCAATGAGTGATGAGGATGTACCATAGCTAGCCCTCATTGGGAGGGTGAGGAAAGGAGGAAAAAAAATAGGATTTGTGAAGGGTTAGAAGAAGAAGGAAGATTCAATCTCTTCTAACCAATAGAAGAATAATTTGAGTCATATCAAGTGCAAGAAGCATGGGAAATATGCTTCTCAATATCTTGAGAAGTAGGGGAAGGGTAAGAAACATTAACAGTAAAATAGTTTGCAAGAATTGTAGAAGCTTAGAGTATGGATGCCCACTATGATTCTTAGTGTTCTAAGAAGAGAGGGAAGGGTAAGCATCAACATCAATAAAAACAGTTTCCAGGAATTCCAGAAGCTTCATGTTCATACATGTTCATTGACAGGTGTGGTACAACCTTTTCCATGGTGTCATGCCTTTCCACCAACATTGTTTCAAGTGTGTGTGGTATGTTGAGAAGTGGAGCCTCAAGACATGACATTAAACAAAATAGATTTTTTCAATTGTCCAGATGCATATACCTCACCACTTCTAGTCAATGCTATCTACCTTTAGGGAAAAGTAAATAGATCACTCCACATGAGGTACATGATGCTATCTAACTTTAGGAAAATGTAAATAGAGCGCTACACACTAGAGCCAGGTATATTTAAATTTTATAATACTTGCACAAAAAATTAACCTACATGATTTGGACATTACCTCTTAAATGATCCTTAATAACCTCCAAGATATTTCTTAGAAGCATATATTTGGATGTGAGTAGGTTCATCTTACAAATATATTTAGTGAAGGCAACAATATTACTAGGAGTCATCAAGGCCACCTCTATGGTTAAAGATATATTTCTTGGCCTTGATGACTCCTAGTAATATTGATTTTGTATTGGAGTTTCTAAGATACATAAGAATTATATATGGTGTATTGGCATTTGAAAAATACATAGGATGTTACAAGTAATCCTAATAATCAACTCCCCTAATGACTAGGAGGCCTTAAAACTCTACAAGTAGTTTTTGACCTAATTGTGGGTATCATTTATTGATAAAATTGGGATCTTAGGGATACTTGTGTGGAAGTTGTCTGTAAAGAGCAACCAAATTTAGAACTAAAACTTTGGCACAAGTGCACTCTAACAAAACTAAACAAGTTTCTCTCTATGGTTTCAAGGTAGCTCAAGACACCCTTACAGATTGGTAATTACTGATTGTACATTCTAGTCTCATTGGCATATTTTTTTGTCATTTGTTGGACATCAATAAAATTACCTTTCTCTACTTACTGCAAATTAACAATGTTAAACAACTTCAATTTGATATGAATGCTATGAAGGAAGGTCTCCATGTTGTGGAACCTGTTATGCTTTTCTCTTAAATAAGATAAATGACCACCAATGAATTCCTTCTCTAGAACTTAGTTCTGCTACAACTGCAGTCCTTCCTTTGAGAGAGAATATGTTGTCCTATTAAGTTCTATGAACATATGAGAGGCTCTAATCATCTGGAACTACTTAGAGAGCTCCTTCATCTGAGTAGCTAAGGGATATAAGGAAGTATCTTGAATATGACCTTGTGCATTCATCCAATTAACATACAGTGCTGAGTGCCCAAATACCTATAGATGACCAATATCCTTTTCAAAGCAAGATGTTAATAAGAAAAATAGAGCCTTCAACTTCGCCATGTTATTTTTATATTTGTCCATGTTTTCCTTAGTTTGGAAATTATGAGTGTCACAACAATAATGCACAAACGCATGACTACAAATCCGATGAGAGTCTTGGCAAGCAATTCTACATGTAGTAAATTTTTTGTTTGTGTTTCAGTTGTATTGCTTTTATGTTATCAAATTGTAGTGTTATCAAAGGACAATAGATACATGTGTTGATGATAATTATCACAATTGTAATATATTCAACAATAAAAGTTTAAAACAATTTTTATATGGACTATGTTCATTTAGTTTCATTTGTATTATTGTTTTCCATCAGATAGAGTCATCTTGGTCTCGCTGCTAGTTTACCTCTATCAAAATCTTGACAAAGATGACTTATTTAAACTTTCATGCTCACATATATCTAAATTTAATAGCCAATCAACTTACGAGTTGTAGGATGGTATAATGAATCAGTTCTCTCTCAAGGAGGCAATAGAATTATGTTAATGACAAGGTAATCATGCTTTAGTCAGCGAGCAAGTTGAATATTCCATAGGGTTCAGATATGAGCCTTCCAAATAATAATAACCAAGTCTACATAATTACTGCAACTTTCACTAACAACAATATATTATAATTTCACTGCAACAGTGACCTTCAAAGAGGCCGAGATATTATGTAAAATGACCATCGAGTGCCAAGTATTGATTAATTGAACCTTCATGTGCTCATATTATCAATAACTTTGTTTTAGGGATACCTCAAAAATAACCATAATATGTCTCTTGAGATCAATATGATCACTCTTTAACTTTTCTCTTACGCAATCCCTTGGCCTTATTCCTACAGCAAGTTAGATGATTCGATCCTTCAAGTAAGGCATCACAGTGACTTTGCCCTATCACAAAAAAATTCTATCTTCAAAGTGAAATATCCTTCCAAAACCAAAGGCACTGATAGAGAGAATAGGTGCTGAATAGTTGATACTAACCAATGATCATGGTGATCATGCTCAGAATTTGATGGAGGAATTATAGATTTCGAGACCCTTCTGAAATATTTTTGGTCTAGGATTTGGTACTCTTGATCGATGTCTAGGACTTTAACTTCTTAGGAAAGAATCTTAGCTTCAAAAGTAATGATAGAATGAATGCAAGCCTATATTTGTTATATGAAGTATTCGATATATCTTAGATAGATATCTCCTGCACTTGATCAATCCTCCAGAGATGAGAATAGTATTTCAAACAGAGATCTATAGAGGACCGATCTTGCCTCCAAGATCATAGAAAATATCTTTCCATAAATTTACGATGATGATACAATCTTAATCTTGATGAGTAGGACTGTTATAAAGTACAAGAACATACCTTGTTGTCTTCCAACTTTTTCCCGTGATAGTTGAATATCTTTAGGATTGTTGCCTATGTTTACTAATTAGGGCTTGAAGAAGGCCTTGAGGAATAACCTAGATTTGAACTTTGACTTGATTTATCACAGAGAGTTGGAGGTATCGATGAAATTCTTTAGTGATTGCAATCTCTTTAAGCGTGGGCTTGTCCTCACCTGATCTTTGATATCATGTTAATTTTTAGTTAACATGTTCTTTACTTAGGTTAGATAATTCATTCAACCATATGCCCATTAATCCATTTACCAATCACATTAGAAATTATATAAAAGTAACTGAAAAATAACATAAATGGTAGATGCAGAAGACAATCCAAGACAAAAAGACATGAGAATATCGATCAAGCCAAGGAAAAACCCTAAGATGAGGAAAACCCTTGATCAAATATTCTTATTATTATCTTCAAATGTTCAGTAGAGAAAGAGAGAGATTAAAATGATATAAAATAATTTTCCTATATGAAGATCAGACATCACTTCTCTTAGATCCATTCAATCCTATAATCTAGGTAGTTTTCTCATAGAGCAAAAATCATATTGTTGTACAAGATCAGTCTAGTTAGGGAAACAACAGTCCACTTCTTTCTAAGTTGACTGATCCAAAAATCATCATTTCTACTATGACCTTCCTTATTTCAGATGATGCTCCCTTTCACTGGCTTAAGGAGCCGGTTTATGACCACATTAAGGTCAACGTTGATATAATTTATCTATGTGGTTTTGGATTAGGGCTTCTAAATAATGTTGTTCTAGCCCTTGAATTCTATAAATAGTGCGGCATTTTTCTTGTTACAGGGCTCTATTATTTGTAGTAGTGCTAGCCTATTTTTATGTTTCCATTTTATCCTCAACAAGCACCTGAACACTATCATATAAGGTCAATGAATTTCTGTTGTATTTCATCTTCTTGGGCAAGTGATTCAAGGCCCGCTCTGTGAGAATATCTTCTAGCTACGGCCAAACTACAAGAAGTCCCATACGAAACAAGTCACAACCCATATATAAGATTTTTCTTAACCATAGCGAAGCACTGCTTCCAAACTCAGACCTGTTATGACAAACACCTAACCAAAACAGTCCCAACAATAAAAAAACATTATCCTCCTTAATCTTCGCTGCCACAGAGATATCTTTTTATTTTGATTGATGTGTCCCAATTGAGAGAGAATTATCCTCTATATATACAATTCAATGGAGTTGAGGGGAGGTGACTTTTGATCTTCTTAAGCCGACATATAGTTGAGGCCCACCTAAATAATTTACATGAGAGAAACATGAATTCAGAATTCCACTTCTATTTATCCAAATTTGATGATATTTAGATCGATTTTGGTCCTCTAGAAAAGAGGAATTCAATGCCACAATTATATTCCCCAAAGGATATGTTCAAAGTGGAATTTGGCCCTAGTTTCCATTTTTAACAAAAATAACCATCAATATTTTTTTCTAGCATTTTGCGCTGAATTCACAATAGTATGCTAAAAAGTGTCATTTCAATGTTTAGAAATTAGGATATATAAATGTGAGATATATATTCTACATATTTGAGTTATCTCCTTTTCAAATCTGAGTGTTTTTAGGCTACATGTTAATTGTTGGAGCTTTGAACTTTGAAGAAATTCCTTAATGGACTTTGTAAATACTTGAATGAATGGACTTTGTAAGGCAGTGGTACCATACATTGTGTTATTTCAAAGATTACACTTCCATATTTTCACAAAATACAATGTCCTCAATGAATACTTATATGTATAGATACTTATGTTAAGGATTATATAATTTGGAGCGATTCCTTTATGTTTTATTATAATCTTGATGTTGACAAGCTTTAGCTAACTTTTTTCATCAGTTTCTCATAGAAGATGCAAAAGGAAATAATTGTCAAAATGTGGCAAAAATTACATTTCTCGTGATTTCTTTTTTTATTGTTCATGACATGATAATCATGTTGTAGGAATGAGTTATCCTATAGTTTGTTTCAATTTGTGGATTTTTCTTTTCCTCTCATTTTTTTACGAGGATGTAGATTTCATTTTCATGTTGATGGTTTTTGCATGTATCTTATCTAGAACCAAATGCTGGTAATGGAGTGGATCTTGAGAAGTAATTGTGGACATAGACTCTATCAGAGGTTAATGTTACAATACCATTTCCACTTGGTATCTAAAAGAGTTTAATGGTTTGTGACATATAGAAGGGTTATTTAACGACAAGGTTGAAAGAGAAACCTCATTTCTTAGTTGTAAGTCATTTATTTCTGTTTCTTAGCTATAAGTCATTTGTTTGATTTTGAGCTTTATCACATCGATTATTTCACTAATCCAATATGCATGGCCTGTATTTCTCACCCGATGTTAGTTACTTGACATGGTTGATATAACATTCAATTTTAGGCCACTTTTATTTTAACTTAGAGATTTTATTGATTAAAAGGATGTTCATATTTTGATTGGTTTACTTGGAGCCTCATTTTAAAAAGTTTTGTAAATTCCACGTGGATGCTATTTTTTGAAGGTGAGCTCTTTGCACCAGTAAGGTCAGATGATTCCTAGAACATAGGTATACAAAAAGTGCATCTTTGGCCTTTGTTGTGTATCTTTTATTCTTTATATCATTGATGGATGGTTATTGATTGATGTGAAACAGATGATGGGAAGGTCCTACCAATTCTCTTGACAAAAAAAAATCAAGTGGAGTGGTAGAATTGTGTTTTAGAGGGTGAGCCAGAAATCAACACTTGAAAGGTAGAACTTGAGAATAACAAGCTATCTGATATGGATCTAGAGACACAACAAACCATGGAAAAAATACTGATGGTATTGACGAGTCTTCCCTGTAAATAAGCTCTAATTGCTAGACCACTACCCAAATTTTAGTTATCTGCAATGACAATAGTGACTCTAGCTTTATTTGTATGAAAGTGACTTTGGCCATTGTCCTATTCATTTCCTACAAATGATTTTGATTTTCAAACTCCAACTATTTTGTTGTGAAACTAATTAAAGCTTTGATGACAAACATATAGTTTTCAAAGCTCTTTTCTAAATATATTTTCTTGAGAAAATTTGTCTTTTTACTTTAGGTACTATAGATTTCTACCATATGATGTATGCTATGATATAATTGCCTGAATAAATAGATAGAAGTGTTGTACAATGATCTTTTTTAAATCTAAAGAAACAAAATTTCGAAATACAAAGTTTATTAATTAAGAACATATATTAGACTTCTTAGCTAAGTTATGATTATAATTCGGTAAGGGATTTTGTGTATGCTGATATTGTGTAGTCTCTTTGGATTATTTCAAGTAACAATGGTTAATAAGGAATGTGTTCTTGAGTAGAAGACACACATCTGATTCTACTATCGACATGGATCTCCATGGTTTTCAAGCATGGCAACAAAAACGTAGATATCAGTGAGATCTCCAAATTCCATGTTGGATGAATTTAATACTAGTGATGATTTTGATTCCTTGTCAAATAAAGAATGCCACAAGTCTAATTCAAATAAACAACAGCAACTCAAGAATGAAGGTGAAGTTATTACTTTCTGTCCAAGTCAATTTCTTTTATTTGTTGGTTGTTGTCATGTTTTGAGTGCAAACTTGTGAAATTCCAAATTGCATGTTGGTTTCCGTAAGGGGGAAATATATATATATAGTTTTCTTTTTGTCATATGTCGTTCATGGTTTCCGGAGATCCATGTTACATTTTCACATAAGTTTAGATATCATTCAAATATCTAAACACCAAAAAACAACAACATTGAGGTTTTTCTTTCACCCAACCTATAACATATTGCATCTGTCTTCATCAATGTTATTCTTCCATATTTTATCCACTTATGACATTTCCTTTGCAATATTTGGTTTATTTGCTAGTTATAGGAAATTTATAGATTATAAATGTCTTCAGAGTTTCACTTCTAATTGAGTATTCAACTGAACATATTGATTGTCTTATACATAATTATTTATCCTACCACCCACTTTTCATAACTTCCATAACCATTAGGTAGGGACCTGCAACTTTGAGGTTTCTTTGCTTGTTTAGTAAAATATTTCCGAGACTTTAATTTATTGAAAGTTATACAATTTATAATTTATGAAGTTTCAAGGTCTAATTTTTAAAATTCTAATTCTTTAAAGGGTGCTAGCTCAATGGAAGAGCACCCGCTTTACAAGTAGGAGGTTGGTGGTTTGATTCCATCATGCCTTGACATCCATATGGAATGAAAACGATCATTTTTTTAGTGACAAAAGCTCTTTTGACCATCACCAATGAGCTTTAGTGACATCTTTCGACCCTCACCAAAATAAGAAATGGTGACGGTCAATGAACACCACCATATATACGCATCAATAGTGACAACCCTCAAAGGTCCATAGCCATAAATCGTTATTGTTGCTATGAAATGGTGACGGTTGCGATCCGTCATTATAGTCATTATTAGTGACGGGCCTTTAATGTCACCACAACACCTATACTTATGGAAATGCAACTTTTGGTGACAGTGAACGAATGCACCATATATATGCACCAATAGTGACGGCCATGAAAGATCCATCACAATAAATCGTTGTTGTTCATATGAAATGGTGACAGTCACTATCCACCATTATAATCAATATTCATGACAGACCTTGAATGTCACCATAACACCTATACTTTTGGTGACGTTTAGTTTTTGGTGACGAAGGCTATGGTCTGTCACCATTGCTCATATGAAATGGTGATGGTAGCTATCTGTCATTATAAATCATTATTGGTGACGGAATTTGAATGTCACTACAACACCTATACTTTTGGCATCGCCACTTTTGGTGACATTCAGTTTTTGGTGATAGAGGTTATGGTTCGTCACCATTTCTCATATGAAATGGTGACGATCGCTATCCATCATTATAAATCATTACTAGTGACAAACTTTGAATTTCACTACAACACCTATACCTTTGGTGATGCCGCCTTTGGTGACATTAAGTTTTTGGTGAGGAAATCTCTTTTGACTGTCACCAATGAGCTTATGGTGACATTTTTCACCTCTCACCAATGTCCTTTTTTCTTGTAATATCCACTGACTAAAATTGCCTTAATGTGGCAGAATATTGATAATATACATGATTCACTAGAGTAGGCTATGAAGATCAAGGAAATGGTGGGGTATCCTCATCATTTTAGAGAAAATTATGCTTCTGGTGATCCTACCATAATTTATTTGTAGCATCAAATTATTTATTATATTGGAAGAATGAAGGATAGGAATGTAGCTAAACCTAGTATTCCACAAGTTTGTTGTACTATATGTCATACTAAAGGGAATCTTGCTACAAAATGCTCAAGGTTGTGAAGCATGGGACCTTCTATTGTACCTATAGGATCCCCTCCACAACATGCAAGACCTTCTTCAGGAGTTGTGCAAGTTTCAACAAGTGTTCCTTTCTAGTGACATATTTAATACCACATGTTTTCTTATCAACAAGGTATGCTTGCTAATGAATTATTATGGTCATTCTCCTCGACTCTGTCCTATGTTGCAAAAATATTCAAATATTCCCAATAGTATGTTTTTTGAGTTTTGTGGGTCTCCCACTCATCATATAGACCAATGTAGATTTGTGGATGCTTTGGCTGATTGTCTAGACCATATTGCATTTTAGGTTAATGAATCCCCTTGAGGAAGAGGAGGAGGTGGATACATAGGAGGAAAGATTATAGACAAAGGTCTAATTCGGTGTTATAACTTTGACCAAGAAGGTCATGTTTCCCGAGACTATCCATTTCCATGGAGGCGTTGGTGTTCTCATTGCCGATTGAATTCTCACACCAGTAAATATTGTCCAAAGTTTATTTCTCGATAAGAAGAGTGTAACAAACAGAGGGGGTACTAACTTTATTAATGCAAAACCAAGAGAGTCTAAGTAAATTTCGCAACCTAAAATTAATATTTTTACTAAAGCAGTAAAGCACACTAGGGATGACAAGGCTTTGCTTGAACAACACATTATAACAAAAGACGCATCTCTAAGGATACCTTATGGCCATGTCCAACAAAAGGAATATTATAAGGATGTTGCTAAAACTTTTAAATAGTTAATTTCCCCTTATAGACGTAAATCTAGACAATAGAAAAAGAGACAAGTGAATATCCTTGGATCCTGTTAGTGTCAGTCTTTCCAGCCTTCCTCCAGTGATCAAACATGCTCTTACAAAGTTATTTTGAAGTGTCAAGGTCAAATTTTGTCTTTTTAAAGAGTTTTCAAGCAAAATTTGGTCACTAAGCATTAGGTCTAGGGTTTGTTTTCACTCCTTCTAAAGTTGCCCAAATGTCAGTCTATGTCATCATTCAGCAGATTCTATCATCATTCATAGGGTTGTCATTATCATGTCAGTGTCTAATGAGTCATTTTACATCTTGTTCATGCTTCAGTTGTGCCTTGGCAAGTTCATTTCCCTCTCCTAAGGTTTTGAAGCCAATTTCTCTTGGACGGTCAAATCATCAGCAAAACTTGTATCCAGATGTTCATACACCTTCCCCTATCCTTAAAGTACCTTATCAAATACTTCCCAACACTCAGATTCCCCAAAATCCTCATTTTTGCACAAACCCTAGTTTCTAGCTACAACCTGGCAATTTTCTAGGTTTGGCTTGTGATTTGCCCTTTTGGACCCCTTCCCCTCACTCAATCTCTGAGATTCCACTTTCCCCTGCTTCCTAACATCCCTCCCCACTCCCAAAAATTTCCCCAAGAATTTAGAAGCCCCTATCCCCTTCATTTCGCTTCATTTCAACCAAATTCCTTGTTTCACACATCGGGGCAAGTTTCACTCAAATGATGTTCAGAGCAGTCAGAGATGAATTGGAAAACTGAGAAGTTTTTGTCCACAACAATTCCAAGGAAGAAAAACCTCCCTCCACTTTTTGCACAGGTGTCATGGTTTGAGAGAAATGTCAAAAATATCGGCGAGAACGAAGGTGCTCCAAGGACAATTGGCCAAAACACAAAACGAAAGAAAACGCCCGATCCACTCCAAATTTTGGCCAAAGCCTCTTTGACTGAGCATGGTACTTGATTGGGAACTCCCAGCCCAAATTTCAAGAGATTTGGAGAAAATTTTGTCATTTGTGAATTTTTTGTGCAATTTACAGGTTTTTCCCGTGGAATGGTCTCACCCCGGGTGAGACCATTTTGGAGGACTGCTCGGAATTTTGAAAACTTGGCATTTTTGGAAAAGGCATGCAAAGAGAAAAATTACCAATACTTGGGAGAAGCCTGATTTTGAGATTTGAGCCTCCAAAAGCTCAAAATACATCCAAAAAATGACTTTCTGCCCACTTTTGAGTTGCAGAAAGTGACCTTGGGAGAAATGGTTTTTGAGGGGGCAAAACAACTCCAAATTCAGAAATTCCACTTGGGATGGAAATTCGACAGACCAAGCTTTCCAATGAGCCATCTTGCACTTGATTTGGACTAGTGGAACCCACTCAAAAGTTGCTGCAAAGGTGCGCGGACATGAGAGCCAGGGGGCGCGGACGTGAGAGCTAACTTTGCCAAAATTGATTTTTT